>JAUCNO010000152.1:10866887-10957325 GCA_032353835.1 Enteromius viviparus
GTTAATCATAAATTACTTGTTTATTTGTGCTTAACTAATGCATAATTCGGGCCCTTAAAATGTTAAGGTAATCATTAATTACTATTGTTTTTTTGCTCAACTAATGCTTAATTGTGAACAAATTAAACATTAATTAATGCTTAACTAATGTATTTTTCCGACCCCCTATTCTGAAGTGTTACCACATTTAAGGTAAATTATAAGTTAAATATATATATATATATATAATATTTTTTGTTTTGTTTTGTTTTATTTTGGGGGTGGGGGGGTCAAATGTTTATGCTTTTTCATGTGGAATTTAAATCAGCATTAGCCTTAAGGACTGGGGTTACTAGCATGTGCAATTAGAAATCTAGTATCTGCAATACTAAAATATAAAATATCTGATAGCTGATGGTATACTTGATACTGTATATTGTACATCCCAAAAATAAAGATGGCTATTTGCATAAAAAGCATCGATACATCAACCCACACATTTCATACATCCTTCTAAAGCCTGGTCACACATTGAGTCGAGATACAGCTACTGTATTTACAGCACAGCAGATGTATTGCTTCCTGCACCGCATGCTGACCGGCATTAGGTTTTACTGTGCGCAGCATGGTTTTGGTTTTATGCTGGAAGATGAAGTGCTTGTTTGGTTTTTATTTCAGACGAGATAAGTCGGTGTGATCCATCTTTGCTGGAGGTTGGACTCCGAGTGTGTTTGGTCCCTACAGTGGGAAAGAGCGTGTGTAATAACCTCTTAAAGCCCCTTACACTCCCCCACATACTTTGTGTAGAGGGTGATGGATACTAGCATTAAATCCATGCAGTGACTCCATGCTGTTCTCTCTTTCTCCCTCTCTCTCCCACACACATGCACTGCACACATTTCCCGTTCACATTCATCTACATTCTGTGCACACTCTCGAGCCTGCTGCTTTTGCCAATGTCATCAGTCACATTACAGTGGAACAGAATGCTAAGGAAAAAAGATATATCAAATATTTTTACTGTAACTACCACCAAGGTACCGGAACAAGCTTTTTTGCCTAATCTAATGTGGTCGTGCAGGGAGTAAGCAAATGAGCCATGCTTCATTACGCAACATTTATCTGCCCACAAAGTGCGTATGTGAATGCTTTTCCTATTATTTAATCACATACTCACCTTTAAAGTGACAGTGTACTATATACTCTTCCTGTCAGTGTAAACTTGTATGACTTAATTTCTTCTTTTTCAAAATTCCATTTATTAGCAGTAAATCAATGGTAGTTTAGCCTTAATTGTTAGCTTATCCTAATCAATAAATTTGAATATCACTGTCATAATGTAGATTTAGAACAGGGGGTCAAAATCTTTATTATACAATATTTTAGATATAAAAATGCAAACATCATAAAAATAACAACAAAAAATGAAATGTAAATCAAAATTATATATATACTGTGTATATATATATATATATATATATATATATAATATTAGTTAATATATACATTTAATAGTTAATTATTAATTACTAGCTTATTTTTGTTTATAGCATAAATGTATAGTATGTATAATATGCCCTTACTATATGTACAGATGACCAATTGTTATACACGTGTTCATGCTTAACTGATGCATAATTGTTAATCATAAATTACTTGTTTATTTGTGCTTAACTAATGCATAATTCGGGCCCTTAAAATGTTAAGGTAATCATTACAATCACAGTGTACTATATACTCTTCCTGTCAGTGTAAACTTGTATGACTTAATTTCTTCTTCTGGAAAAGAAGATATGATAAAATAAGATACAATGTACACAGTTGGGTCAAATTTAATTTGGAACCAATGCTCTTTCATGCTAGGACTTTTGGTGTGTGCCCAGATTCGTTTTGCCTCAGAGTTGGATTGGTTTTGGAGAATCAAGGCACATACCTGCAAACTTTACTGGAGTATAACTAAAAAGAACAGTGTGGGGTACAGTTTACACAAACTAAATCCCAAAGCAAACTGTATGAGTAGTGGTGAATGTGGAGTAAAAAAAAAATAATAAAAAAAACATCAAGATGCCACTCTCTAATTAGGAAAACAAAAGGATGATTTTGGTATAAGTCAAGAGGGAAAAAAGCAAGGAAGCAAGGATCCTTTTTCTTCTTTGGTCTTACGTTTTCCAGGTGCCAGGCGTCCTGTGTAATATATGCCTGCATACTTCTAGCCGAAGAAGAGAGGGAAGTGTTTATTATGTTTTAAATAATATGTGTAAGGGACGTTTTATTACAGATGCATGCACTTTATTTAACATCTTCTGAACTGTTGACCACAAACACCCGTTTAATCACATGGAAAGGCTTGGAGGGGTCAGGACAATTTTCAATATAACTCCGGATTGAATTGTCTGAAAAAGAAATGTCATACACCTAGGATTCTTTGAAGATGAGTAAAACACCTTTTTTTTTTTTGAGTGAACTAACCCTTAAAGGTACGGTTCGCTTCTAGTGTAAACACAGCCATACTAAATTAGGGAAGTGACATATCAATTGCTCAGAAGTATCTGTTTTCTCACTCTCTGTCCTGACAAGCGTGACTGATGCACTGCAAGCAGAGAAAATTTGTATCTCATTTTCACGTGCCTTCAGCAGAAATTGACTCCCACATTCTTTTGAACCTTTTGCATTACATTTGTGCTGTGGTGGTCAAAATCCAAAGTATTTATAAGTATATATACCATCCATTTTGGCATATACCCATCTGCCACTCAAACATACCATGATTTGGAACAAAAAATATATAATGTAAAAATTCTATTCTAGTAGGGTGAAACAAGATCAGTAGAATTCTGATTAGGATACGGCAATTGAACCAAGTGAAAAAGCACCGTATAATACATGGCAGAAAATAAAATGGGTATTAAAGGTGAATAAATAACAGAATTTTTTGGGGAACTATCTCTTTAAGGACTAAGGACTAGGTTAGGCAAATGTTAACATACAATCTAAATGACGACCATTCAGTATTCAGGAAATAAAACACTTTTTTATTAAAACAATTTATTCACTTTCCATTTCAATAGACATTAGACAGAAAATCAGACCAGAAAAAGTCATTTGAGCAGATTTATTGCAATACGTATGTTCAATTTATCATCCCAATCCACAGTAGCTGGATGCCTTTAGTTTTAGTTTAGTTTTCAGAGATTTTTAAACGTTTGCTTAGGTATGATGAATGGTAGAAATACACGGTGCTTTGAGTGTTTTCAGGGTGGTGTTTAGTGTGAAGAGTTACCTTTTTATCCTGTTCTCTCATTCCTCTCGAGTTCTGCAACACTTGCAGTCAGTGGTGTGTGTCTATCACTTCTCTGCACACCCGCAAAGCATCTATGCTAGCCCAGCTGGGCCACTGGCCATTTCTAACAAGGGGAGGGGGCCATCTGGGAACTCTCACAGAATACATGCTAAACTTACACAAACATACCTGAAGACAGACAAATATACTGACCAATATGAATTAGGATTAATTAATAAATTAATACATTTTTGCGTTATATATTATAAAATACATATTGTAAAAAAAGCTTAATTTTCTGCCTGTCATACATTAGTAAAATGTGAACTTGAGGTACTAATTTTGCCAAAATAAATTGTGCCAAAAAAATAATAATAATTATAATAATTATGAAAGAAGAACATCTTGCATCATTAGTTTGCAGATATGTACGGTGACCGAGAGGGGACGTCAGTTAGGGTTGTCGTGGCCACAAGATATTAACTTGTGGGAACATGATATTATGTTGTGGTGACAAGATCGTTTTGTCGAGGTTAATGACATAATTCTGTCATTACAAGAGGACTTCTTATGTTGAGGGAACCACATATTTTTCTTGTGGCCACGAGTTTATTGTGTAAAACATACCTGTGTGACCACAGCAGCCTGGAATTATCAGAGATGGATTCGGTATTCTTTTATTTTGAATTAATATTAATTATTTTAAAAAATATTGTATTATAAAAATTTCATATTTGTTTATGTTTTGTTAAAAGCGCCATATAAATAAAGGTTTTTGATTTATTGTTTTACTATACAAATTAGTAAAAAACAGTTTAAAGATTTGAATTAAATATATTTTATTTTATTTCTGCGAATTAATCACTATTAATATAGTCTATTTCTAATACAGTCTAATATTGCAGCCGTTGAATCATCTTTTTCATTGAGGAATGAATCAGGAAAGGAGAGGACAGAAGTAATATCGTAATTTTAAAAGTTATTATTTAATTTATTTTATCATATTTAGATTATTTTATTTATTTTTTTAACTGCTGCATTTTTAGCATGTTTTTATTTTTCTTTTTAAAAGAAAGTTACAAAGAAAAGCATTTATGTGAAACGGCATTATTTTGTGACATTATTTTGTCTTTACTGGTGCTTTTGCTGGCACCTTGCTGAATAAGAATATACATTTCTTTCTTCAAAAACAAAATTGTATTGACCCTAACCATTTGAACGTTAATATATATTCCTCTTGTGGTTTATTACTAACATTTTGATATTCACAAATGCAAGGTGTGTCATTAGCCAGGGCATAAACATGCCACCCATTGAAAGTAAAGTACCTATGAGTCACTTATATGCAAATGAGACATACGGAAACATCAATGGTATATCTCTACGACAGTTTTGCCATGTTTACTGCTGATCAGGAATGAGATCATGCAGCAAGGATTGCAAAGACACGTTTGTGCAAAGCTCTTAGGCAGCAACATCAGGGGGGGAATTACTGTCTACATGAATGGAAGAAAGATGTTTTACACACGCCGTATGGAGAGTGATTTCACTACGGGCCTCAATCTGGATGGATAACAACAGAAATGCATTTTCAGTATGCTTGCGTGTGTTCCAGCTATGAATGAATGTTATCGGAGAGCAGGAGTGAAAGTCTAGAAAAAGGCTGAAAATTAGACTAGCACATATGAACGGAATCAATCATAGATAAAAGGTGTATATTTGTTGGAGTTTACAAGGATAATTGGCTGACAGGCAGCACATATAAATCAAACGGAATCAGGGCATGTGTCAAACAAGCAGAGTAAGAAGCGACGGTCACCAGTCCACGCCTCACTCGCTCACTACTGTTTTCCCACCACTCCATCTACCTCCCTGGCCAGGCTCAACACAATTAAAGCACTTTTCACATGACAATTAATGCTCATTTGCATACTCAATTGCACCGTTTCTGCATCCCCTCCTTTCAACGTTGTGTGGAAGTCAGCGGTTGCCATGGAGACCAACCTGATGTAAGTTACAGATCGTGTGTAAATGTTTGTTTTGCTTGTGTAAATGCGATTATTTTACTGAGGTAAAACAGTTGGAGAGGCTACTTTCCAAATGAAGTACAGATTATGGTTTAAACGCATAGCAGATAAAAAAATCATCTAAAATTCACTTAAGTAAAAATAGGGATGGTGTCTTGAACGTTCACTAATTAAATATATATCTTGTTTTCCCACCTTACCTGCCAACATCACACTTTCATCAGCGTATTAGCAGGTACAAGAGAAAATTAATGTCATATTTAACCCTGCAGTTATGATTTACAGACTGTCTGCAGAAAGGTCAAGGCCTTTCAAACACTTCTTAATTAGACGTCGCCTTTTCCCATTAATAATGCTTACATGGGCAAACTTCTAATGACTTTGTTAGATGAGGAAAGACATATTTAAATCATTATTTAAGTCGTTAAACACACCCCCTGACATAACAAAATTCCACCATAGCCGAGAATGATCATAGCATTTCATAAATCAATTACGCTGTCATATACAGACACTGTTTGCATATAATATAGCAAAACTTTCTAGTTAGGAAACTTATGAAACTAATTATATATATATATATATATATATATATACACACATATACATTTAAAAATACATTTCATTGGACTAGACAACAAAATCACGTTGTTTCTGCAAACTTATGATTTCTCCCTCATAACTAGCTTCACTTTTTGAGCCATTTTTGCAATTTTGCAAATCAAAAAGATGACTTTTAGTGGATGGCACACTTTCCCTCAACATCTCACAAGCAAAAAGGGTCCAAACATACTTATTTTTCAACAATATATCTTTTTTTTTTTTTTTTACAATTTTTTAGCTATTATATGGGAGAACAAAATATGTTCATACATTTCCTTGTTTTTATATTCCAGGAAGGCTTCCTGTCACATTCCCTCCTTATTTGAGGATCTGAAGTTTGAAAACCTCTGATGTGAATAATGATCTTTTCATCTTCCTATATCCTACACCCATCCATGGCAACGGCTATGTTCCTCCCAGCATTTTTCCCACCTCCACTCAGTCCATAACTGTGAGTTTCACCACAGCTAATTGTATCTAGCACGTTTATATAAGTTTCCATATACTTAATTCTGACTTGGGGGCATTTAAGTTTGTAGGGGTGAATAGTCAACTTGATTTCCGACTATTTACAGGACCTTGGGTCCAACCTCAGGATGCCGGTTATGATATTTCATTACAAACTGTGTCCAATTATCCAGAGGGAGTGATATTTGAGTGAGTATGTATAAATATCCCATTGTGGATATACAGTAGAGCACAGCACACTCTGTACTGTCACCTGTACCACTGTGAACTCTTAACTGGATCTCTCTTTCTCTCTCTCTCTGATTCAATCTCTAAAACCGTTGAGCAAAGGTCCACCATATTCATCTTTAAATCCTTCCACCTCCATGATTTCCTCTCATATCTCTGTTCCTCTATTTCTTTCTCTGTATATGTCTTTTATCTATTTATCTCTTTCAGTTCACAGCTCTGTCTCTACTTTGGTTTGCCAGGGCCACTGTCACAAGGGCTTCTGTCCTCTCCTTTCCTGGTTTCCCTTTGCACATCTATCTGACTTTCTTCCTTCATCTCTCCCCTCGGTTTCTCTCTCGCTTCTCTTTTATCCCAGGGTTTCTCTGTTCTTTATTAGTGCCGGCCATCTCTAGGCGCAAGATCAGTGATGTACCTAATGGCCTAATTAGGAGAATAAAACAGCACTCTACCAATACAATGGAAATGTCAGACTGCAAGCTATAATTTGACTTCCGAGTCGCTGAAAGGGCGCAGTGAATTTACCCTGGCGACGGGCATCGGCTCAGCTGGGCCTTTCTCTCTCACCTTTATCTAAATGTCAGTCAGGAATCAGTGGAGAGGAGGGCGGCCATGACGAGATACGGGTGGTTGGTTCCCATGCACATTCACCGACTAAAGGGGTTTTGTTGATGAGTTAAAAAAAAAAAAAGAACCAAATTACACCCATAGAGCGTCCTCTGAGATGAATTCTCTTGCTTATTAAACAAGGGTCACCATTCTCTTGAAAACTTTCTGGAGTATTGCTCAAGTGAGCCTGGGGTGCATTTGATCGTTTGAGTGCTTTGTAACTTTGACCGCTCCGAGTCTCTTGGGCTTGTGAATAACTGAATTAATGTTCACGGTAGACGTGTCATGGTCTGACCTGCTCGGTGCCTGTGAAAATAAGTGCTCACCTGCATTACCCATGGCCTTTGACTAGCTAAATGTCCAGGTCGGTTTTTGGCATCACGGATGAATATGTGTTGGCAAATGGCCCAAGATTACCTCTGAAACAACTGAGTGACTGAAGCCCCTGGGAAAAAGCAACTTGATGAAAGACAAGAGAATATGTAAAAATGTCTCTTTCATGTGCTTTCCCTCAGGTGTCAACAGGCTTTGACTACAGAAAGCCATTCGCTAGGCTCCACCCTTCTTGGTTACTGTTGCTAACCCAGAATTATTTTTTAAGAGAATGAACAGTTTTCAGTTGTAATTTTGAGTAAAAAAATCTGGTAGATATCGAATTGATGTTACTCTGATGTGAGTCAGAATAAATTGTGACATTGCAAAGCATTGTTATGTTCAATTATGCAGTAGCGTGATTAAAATCTGTGAAGACTGTAAATCAGAGTTTATGCAAATGCTTTCCCCCGTCATCTGAAGAGAAAAAGCCTAATTTCAAAGCGAATATTGAAATTTGAATATTGAAATATTGAATATTGAAAATATTTTAACAGATTTTAAATGCCCCAACTGTTGTCAGAGTTGATGACATGTTGAAGACATGTTTCTACAGTAAAAAATTAACATATTAGGAGCAATTCTGAAGCATCATGTGAAAAAAGGTTATTAAAGTTAATGAAAACCAACGAAAAAACTAAAACCAGAATTGAAAAAGCATTTTTGTTAACTGAAATAAAAATAACGAGAGTTTTAAAAAAAAACGAAAACTAACTGAAACTGTTTTGAGTGTATACAAAACTAACTTTTAAACGAACTAATATTATAGCAAAAACATCCTTTGTTTTCATCTTTGTAATAAGCCTTTTGGGTTGAATCAACATCTATTTACTTCCCGCTGCCAGTTTTAATCCAGGTGTTTGACCCCGTATGGCACCATGTAGTCTGTGACATCATGTGTCCACATCGTCGGCTAGCGTGATGGCTGCAGCAAAATTTCTTTGATTATGAGTCCTAGGGCTGGGCGATATATATCGAAGGATATATTATGCGCATCTCGTCAGTAAAGCCGGTTCTTAAATTAAAATCTCCACACAAAAAAAGCGAGAAATCTAGTGACTTCTTGGACAAACCTCAGCAAGTCTCTGATAGTGTCGCGCGAGCATGAGCTCTTGTTTTCCAAGCGCGCGCACACACTTCTCTCTGCGTCTGTTCTGTTCAGTGAGCGGCTTAGAGGAGCAGAGTTTTTGGTTAAAATAGTTATTTTGTTGCTTCTAACTTAACTTGAAATGGCAAACATCTAGCTTTAATTTAGCAGACTTTAAAATATCCCTTACACTAAATAGACTGAACTTACCTCAATGCAGTTTCAGCTTGTTTGAGTGACCCACCTGGGTGTGCACTGTCCAAACAACGAAAGACGGGCGGAGTGTTTGAAAAGTGTTTGGAAACAGTCATTATTTACATGTCGCGTTTGCTTAAAAGAAGGCAAAGCACGTAATTTCAGTACCATTACCAGCACCAGACACACTTCACCTTCAGTAAGATCTTTCCAGCATGTATAATTATAGCTGTGACATACGCCCGTCCCTCTCCTCTGGCTCACAGCGGCACACGCTGACCTGAAGTGTCCACTCCTTCAACACCATACGAACATATATGTACATAAACACTTGTGAGGCAACTCAGAAGTACACAAAGATATACATTATCATCAGATGCTCCTGTCTGTGTCCATGCATTCACATGTGTTTGCAAATGAAATGTTAATGTGTGGTAGTGTGTGTGTGTGTTGAGAGAGATTAACATGTTGAATTATTCATCCTCTTGTTGGAGTTAATAACAGTGGCGTATCAGGGGGATCGGGTTTGATGGTTGTTTGTTCTATGATAAGCTGACAGAGCTCTTATCTCATGGGCCAGTGCTAAATTAGGCAGTTTTTTTTTTCCCTGATTCAAATCTCTAATGCCTGCTTTGCCTTCTCCCCCATACCAAAGAGTCAAAGCTCACCATGGACCGGAATCGAAATTAGGCTGAAATTGGAGTCAAAGGGCAAAAACGTATGTGTGTGGTTGTGAGGTACATCAAAATGAGTCAGCAAGGTGTGTAGCTGAAAACGTGAGCTCTGCAGTGCGTGTGTGTGCCCGTCTCAATTTTTCTGACAGTAAGCAGATACACCATCTCATTAGTACGGATTACTCAAAGCACTTCCTGCTGCCTGTGGCTTCATCCACAAGTATGACTCCTGTGCGTCTCCGTTTTACCTCCTTCCTTTTTTCTCTGTCAGAGCATGTGCGTTTATTTGTCCAGTTATTGTCAGACCACATGCATCTCTGACCACAAGGCAAAACCCTTAATTTCCGAAGTCTGTCGTGCTTCAAAGTCATGTGCATTAATTACAGACTTCTAAACACCTGAAAGGCAAAAAGGACGGCAGCCCTCACGTTCCTCTAAAATTACTGTCCGGACAAGGAAATGTCCAACTTCATCTCACTGAATGACAAAGTGCTAATTCTCATGCTATTAATGGTGGCAAATAATCCTCTCGTTCCTGGCTATACAGAGAGGAAACAATCCCTTTTTTTTAATGGAAAAGTGTGAGGCTTGCATTCTCTGAGCTCAGCTGTGCAAGTGAACTAATTTCAGGTGCTGTACCTGTAATTCGTCTGAGGAAATGAGGAAAGTCAAGTCTCTGAATTTAAATAATCTACCTCTTGAGACAAAAGGACCAATCCGTGCTTTGCAAATGAACAGTCCATCAACCAGTTTAACACACTCAGTCGAGTCGCATTGAAGGGGACTGATTCATTGAGCTTTGAAGAGAGACTGAATCATATCATGATTCAAACTTCCTTCAGTACAGCTACTCAGTTAAAAGAGTAATTCACCCTGGGCAGGGTGGCTAGAGAAGACTATGGAAGCCAGCTTCCAAAGAATAAAAAAAAGATTGCAACTTTTTGTTTTACATTTCTGTCACTGTGTGTGCGTGACGAAAGCACGGAGGCAGAGTCAGAAGTACAACAACTAACAAATCCTTTAATATATCCAAGATAAGCAGACAGGCAGGCCGGGTAATCCACACGACATCAAAATAACGTTAATAACCAGACAACGCAAACTGAACAAAACACAACTTAAATAGAGCAGACAATGACTCTAATTAAACAAGAAACCTGAACACAATGGTACAATTAACAGAAACTAGGGCAGACTGTGACAGAGCACATGGGGACTGAAAACAATAACAAATAGTACAGGGGCGTGGCAATTTCTTGTTTTCATTTTTGGAAATTTGCAATTTTATATTTAGAATTTATGTTTTTCTATGAATTCTGAGTTTAGAATGTCAGAATTATATTTTTGTTACTCTTACAGAATCCAACTTTTTTTCCTTACAATTCTCTCATTTATTGCAAGTTGCTTTTCTTCTCAGAATGGCAATGGAAATTCTCACTTTTTTTCTTTTATGTCATCTGGTCAACTTTTTCTAACAAATAAATAGGGGTATCTCTGTACAGGTATGACAGCGAAATAATACACCTTTGTTAGTATGCATAGACATGTACTAGCAACCAGTAATGCAATTATTTGTAATAATACAACTGATCAGCAAACTTACTTGTAGCTGATGGATTATTTGCAAATAGCTGGTGGGCCCTTTTATCTCATTTAATATTTTAGTCAACTTGTTTTTTTATTCAAAAACATTCAGTTCAGAAACTAGACTTTGCTGATGTCCTTAACTGAACATAACAATATAAATATACAAGTAAATATAAATAGTAACTTTCTGCATTCGTAGTTTACGAATTTCTTAAATAAACTTCAAATAGAGTTATTTTCAGTCCAAGACTACAAACCACTACAGATCAAGGCTGACATAAACATGTTCAACTCATTTCTATTCAACCTACTGTTAAATTACTGAATAGACTTACCGTTCTGTATATAAATCCACCTTACCACTCTTTAAAGAGTTTTACTGCCTTTAGTTTAAGATGAAGTGACCAAGGTTTTAAAACCTGACTCACTAATTGCTAACCTCTGACCATGGGTTAGCAGAAAGTCTTGTACTGAATAAACTGAACAAAATGTCAAATGTCTCTTTACTGTTTTGAGCCAGTATTAGCAGATACTGCAGATAGTGTGCACTGGAGCACAGGTCTGGCAGCGTATGCCTTTGATACACCTTTTAAGAATATTAATTTTGCATTACATAGGACCAGGGAGTGCAACATTTTTTGTAACACAGAGACTTTAACCAGATGCAGGTGTCATCCCCATCATATATAGCCACCATTTTTGTCTTCGTATTTTACAGAACAAAAAAACAAACTATACATTTATGGTGAAATATTTTGTAAACTACGCTAGCACATCCTGATTTTGATTTTGCCATGTGCGAAGTGTCACTAGGTCAACATATTTTGTTGACCCTGGGACAACAGTTTTCTGCAAAAATATAGTCTCGACCATACCTCTGCACTTACCCATGAGCAATGCCTAAAATCAGAGGAAATGAGAGATGACTGACACTGCTGTACAAGCACCAAACACTTATTGTAAGCCTAAACTTCACAAAAACTTTAAACTGTTTCTTCACATCTGATTTGGTTAATCGCAATGTTGTCCCAGGGTCAACAAAGACGTTGACCCAGAGACATGTTGCACTTGGTAAAATCAGTTTAGCATGCTTTCTACTGCTACTACAACGTTAGTTTGATAGGCTACACACTTAGATTTCATCATCTAAGAATTGTATGTTTTTAATAATTTTATTTAATTTAAACAATTGACATTATAAAAAAACGGTGAATATGAGAATTGTTTTGTCACCTTTAAACTGTACTTAGCCACTAAACAATTCTAAACCGTCTACTTCAGGCTCCTACATTTCAGCGTCCATGTAACTACAAACCTGCATCGATGATGTAACCAGATGGTGAAATTGCTTAGCTGTCTGTGAAAGAATGAAAAAGTACAATGGTAAGCACACTTAGTTCAATTTATCTCCTGTCCAACGTGTATACGGTTACGTGTATTAGTTTGGCTCACAGTGGGTGTAACAATTATTCCTCCTGTGACCTCTAGATGCCGCTAAGAGCACAATGAACATTTCCTGCTGCGCTCTGCTACACTGGCGTTTATTTATCTGGGATTTTTTCCCCCTCTCCCTCCTACTTAGTGCCCTCATGACAGCGTGATAAACTACATAATATCATTTCTCATGGTGTGTTGATGCAGATGATCCCTTTTAAATAAAGTAGAGAATGATTGAAAACCGCGCTGAGTCGAGGCATTTCGCCGTAAATGACTCAGTCGTGCTTGCAATCGGAACTCTCAAGCGTGACGATTGTGTTTGAGTTTCGGGCTAAAGTATAATGTCGTTTTAATGGTACTTCGACAGCGGTATTTAAATTTAGACGTTATGTTAGTAGAATTTTATTTCTTCATAAAAATGTCTTTCGGACAAGGGGTGTGCGTGAGGAAGCGAGCACCTGCACGAGGGATGCGCGCGCAGCGTGACACGGGTTGAAAAGGGGACGGAAATAGTCGTTTATTCCTAGTGGTCGTGATCCCGAAGTTTCTGCGTGCGAAGTTAAGTAGGTATCCCTCTTGGCAGTGTTGCCAGTTCACAAAACAGAAACAGGCAAGTAAATGTGACATCCCTGACCAAAATAATTGACTCGAATTAAATCCATTTCCAAAAACAGAATAATTAGAATGGCTATCTTACGTATGCGGTTTCAATAAATGCTTAAATCCCAGTGGTTCATCAGTGGTCTATGACTTGTTTAATGTTGATTAAGCACACATTTTGTTTATAGTATGAATAGCCTACGTTGCCATACTACATTGATGTTGTCATTTGCACTGTGACCCGTATGTTTTTTGACCTAGCGTGTTCTAACAACAGCTGCAAGCACAATTTACTTTTGGTATTGTTAAGTAAGTAGCCTACAATTGAACTCTTTCAGGAACAACTTCCCTGGTACTGCTGTCATTTGAGTATTGCTCACTATGAATATGCTACGGCTATTCTAGACACCATGATCAAGGCATACTAAAGTTGGGAGGTATCTGTATTTGGATATGTGAACTATACAGAGCACGCCTCAAACTCTATACTTGACAGCAGCAATTAGTAATTAGTCACACTTTAGCCAAACCGCAGCTGTGTTCTGGAGCCCCAGCTTGCCATTGCTCGTATTTAAAAGCTTTCCTGTGACAAAACGTATACGCTTATAATAAGTGGATATGGCAACACTGACACTTGGTAATGTTTGGGTAAATACGAATGAGGTTTTGTTGTGGAGTCCACAGAAGCACGTCTCACAAAGCTCCGCCCTCGACGATTCAAAATGATGTTCTTGTATGAGGGACTGAGCGAGCGAGCGAGAGAGGAGGAGAGCGAGAGCGCAATCGGTCGGAAATCACTTCACTCTCACATAGGCTATCCACAGTATACACGCGCGCGGTGAGCTGCGGCAAGAGCGCGAGCCCCGGCTTCCTCAGTAACACTGAATGGCGAACTGATGATGAGAACACGCGCACTGGACACTACCGGACATAGCCTTGGAAGATTTTTCTGTTTTCACTTTTACGCACAGACTGTTGTTGACTAAAGGTTGAAGTTATTTAAGGATGTTGTCGTATGGAATTTGAGGTTTCGGGATGCTGTGAGCCCGGTCCGGAGTTGCGCTGGTTCGGGGTTTCCTTTCGTGCGCAAGGAGAGGACACTTCTCTCTGATGTGCGTAACCAGCATCAGCCAAGTTGCGCGCTCTTATTTTTCTGACGTGACACTTTTCGCTAGTTCTAGCGGACCTTTCGCGTTAAAAAGGGGAATTTTAAGGAAAGCTGACAGCAGAAAGGGGTGTTTTGTATCGACAGGATTGCGGTGGTGCTGAATTTTGGATATCCAAAGCGCTTGATTTGTGGCGTGCACATTGAACGCGGCTCTCCGTCCGGCTGCATCGGTCAAGAATAGCCTACAACTGAGAGGAGCAACTACCCGTTAAGGTAAAAAAAAAGATTAGAATTTACTTATTGTTTTTGCTATCTATTTTTATACATTTGCGCATTTGTTCGTCTTACCAGTATATGCGTTCTCATGCTGTTCATTAATGAGGCTACTACAAGCTATGTGGAGATACTTTTCTTTATTTCCCCTTCGTGTGTGTAAATCATAATTACGAGAGAAGTACAATATCACCCGACAAAGTACTGGCAGGCGTAATTATTTGATTTGTCATTATAATAAACGCTGAGCAAATAACCGTAAACTGCTGCACGCCTCAGTTTAAATATCCCGAATTTATCGATATCTCAAGTTAACATCGCCCTCGATTGTCCTCAGAGCTGATTAGTGACATGTTTTCCCTACACTACTGCTATTGATTTTTCTACAAGAAACCGAGCTGAAGTGGATCGCCAATCTACGATTGCTATTGCGTTTCCACATATAGAAAATAAGCCCTTGACCCCATGGATCCACAGAGATATAACATCTTCATCAAGCTCAAGTGCCGGTCGGTGTATCTTCGCGTGAATTTTAATCGATTCCACACTCTAAAATGTAACATTCAACTCTTTCCAGTGCGCTCGAGAACGAGCGCATTATAGATGAAAAACCTGACAGGAAACCCTCACAACTGCGCTTATTGCATGTAAACTTGTTCGACGCTTGTAAGCATTATTTATAGTAGACCGAGTAGTGAATTTTCTGTAGATTTTGTGAGCTTTTATAAGTAAACCATTAAGTTTAATATCTTATTTGGTTATTGCTCTCTCCCACATCACCTGTTGCTCTTGTTTTTGCGCATTTCTCATATAGCCCCACTTTTCCATCTCAGTGCGTTTAAAAAAAAACAATCATCGATTCATTTTACCCGCAGAATGTCGACTAGTCTACATTTCAGCAGTCGCATTGACATCTTTTTTTTTTTTTTTGTTTTTGTTCTTAGTCACCCTGATCGTTACTGAACAGACGAAAGCATTGCCTGTCATAACAACGGAATCCGGTCTTTCTGGCCGCTCCCGTTGCTTTTAAACCTGTTCGTCTGGTCTGGCTTAGAAAAGCAGGTGTGAAAACACGGCAAGACTTGCGCGTTGTCCGCCCAGCTGTGATCGGACTTCTCGATTCTTTCTTTGGTTCATTTGTAGGCAAAGCGTTCAGCCGGATGTAATATTATACAGAAGCCCGCAAAGGCTTGCAAATGACCTGGTCTAACTCGGAGCGCATTCATCCCCAGG
This sequence comes from Enteromius viviparus, assembly GCA_032353835.1. NCBI lineage: Eukaryota > Metazoa > Chordata > Actinopteri > Cypriniformes > Cyprinidae > Enteromius > Enteromius viviparus. The sequence continues at coordinate 10,882,648 of JAUCNO010000152.1, forward strand.
TAAAAGTCATTTCCTTTCCGCTCTCGTCGAGATCGTGTTCTGTAGGCATCAGCACAACACAACCTGCTGTTCCAGTAGATTATTGATCTGTGGATCGAATAAACACCTTCTCTTGTTTCCCCCATCCATTTCTTTAATGTGCCGAAACTATTCTGGACAGTTATAGGTGAGTGCGATTTGAATTTTTGGAATGGGGGATGGGGGTGGCTGACCACCTAGGCAGACCTGTACTTTCCGAGGAAGTAAAAAACAAAGTTTCGTGGTCCTCAGGCAGGTTTCAACGATTCAGTGAGGTTTCAAGTAACCGCGAAAGTTAGAAGTTAGCCAGGGCGCCTTTGCTTTCAGAAGTCTCTCGTCTGAGGAGGAAACCATAGCAACAAGATCGCGGAGCCTTCCGGACGGTGCGAAACATACACGCTGTAATGTTCCATCAGTTTATTATAGATAGGCGTTTCAAAATGCACAACAGAAACTTTAGTGTTTTGTTAATGACACTTTAGGGGTTGTTATAATTGGCGTTTGCACCCTGTCATGCTCAACTAATTGCGCCCTACACTTCTAAAAAAGTTGAAAGACCTCGAATAATTCACACATGTCGGACATTTGACCGTGAGACAACGTTTCACTTCATTTTAAACCAGCCCTTAGTGAACTGATGGGCGTAAACGCTCGACACTGAGAACGAGAGTTCAGCGAAACAGGAGGAAATGAGACTCCTCATGCACACTCCGAGACAAATTTGAACTGATCGCTTGAATGAACCGAAACTTCAGCCTTGTAGAAAGCAGAGCTTTTGCACACTTAAGCTATTTTCTTTGAGATTAAAATGCACATCGCTTATTCCTAGTAACCTATTGTAAATGCGTTTGATTTGGCACTTCTCTAATTACATGTAGATTTGACTCTAAATGAAGGGAAGCTCGACAGAGTGACAGGGAAGAAGTCAACAATACACACAGTACAGTGTCCAATTGAACATCGCATGCTTGAAAGAAATTATAGTCTTTACTGTCTCATACTTTTTTCTTTGTGATTAATATGTCAGTGTTATATGTATATATTGACAATTTCCAGCTAAAATAATAGACGTTTTGAGCTGTAATGATAGATGTCAGCGTCTCTATGCTTATGGGTCAGTTTTGCTGTACAAAATATGAATTTCCTTCAGTATAATCACATACCACATCTAGAATGCTTCAACTATGCATATAAACATTTACCTTTGTATTGTTCATGGAAAAAAATTGTTGGTCAAAACCACTAAATTGCAAGCTATCACTAAGTGATAGATCGTCTTTCATTATTTTCCCATTTTTGCATAGTTTCAAAGCAAATACGTATATATTGATTACAAATGTTATGCATATTTTGCAAATTTTATTACAACCTGGCCTGTTTACCTGTTATATTAGTAGGAATCCTCCTGTCTTTGTCTTTCAGTGTGTGTGTGTATGTGTGTGTTTAGCCGTGTGTAATGGTGTGTGAGAGTTTGTGTGCCAGCCTTGTGACTGGCCAGCTCTCTCTGTGTAACAGCCTGGTAGACAGCAGCGGGGCAGCAGTTCATCTCGTCTGAAAGCGGCCGCAGACTAATCTGGCCCCACAATGGCTGAATGAAATAATTAAAGTAATCCTCTGTGCCTCGCACTTGGCTAGGGAGGGGGTCCTTGGACCACCCATCCTAAACGGGTCACTGAACACCGTGGTGCTGGTGGCCCGTACAGCCTAGATGGCTGCAGTCGAGAACAAAAGCTCACATGAACTCAACTCATTGGCTGTGGATGCTGGCATCAAAGTCTTGACGGCAACAGGGTTTAGATTGTGGTTGGTTAGTGTTTATCGCCTGCTGAATTACTTCATTTTAGCTCATTTGTGTGATTAATCGGCAATGCTATTCAATTGGTGAGTCTATCGACTTAGTTTGTGTAACAGTAAGCAAATAAATCTTTGGCTTTTATGCTATATTTTTCAAATCCGCACTTCAGGTGCGCACTAAAATGTCAGTTGAGCCGGTTAAGTTAACCATTAACCTAGGACAGATGCTGCACTCACACTTCCTTCTGAGTCAATCATTCTCCTAGCTTCAGACAAGAGCTGACTCTTGAACCCTCATAAATGTCACCGCTTTAATTTAATTCTTTAATTATCACGTTGAAACCAGGATGGGGAGGGGTTAGAACAATCATTGACTGAGTGCGTTACCATGACGCAGTGCCACTGCTGTGCCTTGTCCAGGAATCCGACTCCTGCGGTTACGTAAATGCTTTTATTGCTTTATTTTCCCTAGATTCACCTTGCTGTTTCATGCTGAGCTGGATGCCACCTGGGGGGGTGTCTTGGCAGAGGTATGCCATCCTCATATTCCCATGGGTTTTTTTGCTGGCATAGGAAGGGTGAACGTTGGTACAATGATGAATTCCTCGTTACAAGTCTCTAAAGAGGAAAGAAGGAGAGCGAGACGGTGAGAGTAAGGGAGAGAGAAAATCATACAGCAATTTTAAAGCATGTCAGCGGGGGAGGCTTTAGAATAGTAATTAGCCCGTTAAATCTGTTAACCTCCCCCTGCGCAACAACACAATGGCCTTCTCGACAGTATATATATATATATATATAAATATATATATATGAGCGTGTCTCTGAGAGGGCACGGTAGGGCATAAAAGGATGGTGTGCATATGAGAGAGAAAGACAGAGAGATGTAGGAGGTGTTGTTACAAGAGACCAGGTGTGAAATGAACATAATGTGTTTTTTTGCGGACAGGAAACGAGAGGGGAACCGCGTTCCCCCTGAAGGCTGATGCAAAGATTCTGGCCAAATGCACTGTGAATAATCTGTAAAGAGCTGACGGTTAGTCTCCATTGGGAGAACGCAGATTCACGCCTTCCTTTGCGCTCACAGCTATTGATTATATTAATGACATCCAGCTTATACACAGCAGTACAAGATGAATTAGGCTACACAGCCTGAGAGCCGAGCATAAATTCTCACAGGATTATGACAGTAGTCATAAATACCGCACTGTGGTGACGCCTGTCTCCCTGCGAGGAGATCTTAGCTGCGGCTCGACGATGGCACATTTGAAGACGTTATTAGAGAGGTGGACAGTGCGTGTTGATTTAGGGCTTGTCATAAATCGCCTTTCTGACCATGTAATGATGACGATCAAAGCTCTGAGGTGAAGAAAAGCCCCACCGACGGCCTATTGTCATTGTAATGGCTAGGCTTTTTGTATACCTGTGTGAACGCTAAGTGCTAACTCTCTGCAACTGAAAGGAAAGCCGTCTGCTAGGTAGCAGTGCTTGATTTGACTCTGTTAGGGCCTCCAGTGTCTTGTAAATGTTGCTGTCGTTAAGGCACGCCACTCATATGCACTTACGCATTTCCATGACAAAGGAGAGTTCTTAGCCAAAAGCATGCGCCGTTGCCACCCTTAAATTTTATATACTCAAACATGTTCGGTTGTTTTCCTTTTTTTCGTGACCTTCATGTTTTTCTCTAAGATTTTCCATTTGCCTGAGACTGTGCTCGCAAACGCTCGCTGACATTCCTTTGCTGTGGTTGTTTTTAGATCTTGTGTGTAACTTTTACACACCCACAGATGCACGGCGCATATATATGTGTGCACACGCGGACTAACATTCAGAGGAGAGTGTGGGAAAGGATGTCTACGGCCCACATTGGGGTTCCCAGCATACAGTGACCCTTAACATAGACTCTTTACCCCGGGCCCTGGAGAGCGAATGTCGTGAGAGCTTCTTAAACCCTTCATCGCAACAAACAGATTCACACGCTTTTCATGTTGCGGGAATGTTTTTGAGCTTTGTTGATTTTTCCAGCGCACAATGAAGATGGGATGTTTTGGTTTAGTTTAAATATAGTTCTTGTCTTTTTTTGTTTAAACAAATAAAAAATAAAACAATCTGCCCGGTTAATCCTTGACCCAGTGCTTTTTAAGTCCCTGCCCTGCTTTTTCACGTTGACCTTTTTTTCATCAACACACAGTACAAAATTCCACACGCACCTTCAGCAGGGACTCTAACGCATCACTGTGAAATGCCAACTCCATAAGATGGTCGTTTGAAACCACAATGAGAGATAGGGTTGTTTTATAGGTGAGGTATTTTTCACCTCTCCAGCCTTCTTGGTCCGTGCTGTTTAATTAGCCGCATGAAAGTGTGCCAGAGTCGTCTGTCTCGACAGATTCAGAATTAGACTGTGAAATTAGTAAGAAACGAGTCAAGCTCTCATCATATGTGTGATCAGGGTCACACATCCCACCCTTCATTTCAGCCTCATTAGTGCATTGTTCTCCCTACAGTGTCGTTGCCTTGTGACTGCAGTTGTGCGAGTGTGTTTGTAGTCACTGGTGTCTAATTTATGTGTATTAAAACAGCCTTAAGGGGAGCGCGTGCTTGTTGCAGTTACCTTAGCCATTTTTGTTGCTCTAACCCCAAATTCTTTGTAATGTGTTAGTGAAAGGCTCTCTGTGTCATGTGTCTGCTAATGGAAAGATATTGAATGGCACATGCACTAAACTACTACAACCAATCAATACTGATGAGTGTATGGAAGAAGCCACTTCCTATTAGTCACCAAATGACAGCACCAATATGCTGGCATTCATTTTTCTTTGTATATTTGTGGTTCATAATGAAGTTATTAAAAGATTATATATTTTTTCAACCTCATGGAAGGTGACATTTAAAGACTGATTTGGCTTCTTTGGGATTGGTATTCACAGGCAGAATGTAACTGGTGGCAGCTCTCTCACATCCCCCATTGGTTCACCACTGGGTCGAGCTGAGTTGTCTGTCTCCTCTGGACAGTAATCTAGCAACCCTGCCTCATTAGCTATGGGAAGCGTGGTGGGATAACATTCCACATATGTTACTGGGGCGTGCAATTACACACATTGGGAAACATCAAAGTAACGTGACCTTAAACGTGATGGATTAAACTGAATCTGATTTATGTATTTGATTGTTTTTTTTTTCATGTTCTTTTGCAGTACCTCACGCTGAGGTTGTTAATGTTTGGTGAAGTGGCAGGAGGGGGTTGTCAAGACGCTCTCTATAGCCCATCTCACACCTCTCTGAGGTTGTGTAATGTTGCAACAAATTGGGTGCCATTTGCTGTGAATGGCAATCTGCTGAAGTGGCCATTGGAAGATTAGAAAACCACACTCTTCTACCATGTGTTCGATGACTTAAAGACTCAGCAAAGATTCACATACTGTGATACTGTCTTCAAGAAACTATTATTTTTGATTTCACCTCTCTCTTTTTAATTTTTTTGTAGCATTTTACCACAGAACAGCAAAGTGAAAAGGCAAGACTGTGAGATGTGTGTAAAGGAAGTGGGCTGGAAATTTTCTAAAATAATAATTGTTTAATAAGAATATATATATATACACAACCAAACCAATACGTACCATCATATATTTATGTTATAGGACTATTTGTTTTTTTATTTATTATTTTAGTTTTTTTTTATTGTTTTGCCACCTAGGTTTTACTGTGGTTTTGCATTAAATTTTATCACAGAGTTAACCTAAAGGCAGCTAAAAAATAACAAACAATTAATAAAATGAACAGATTTATTTTCATAAGCTGAGAATAATATGTGCCAAATTAAATGGAATTGTACTGCTAAAGACTTTTTGGATATATGATTTTAGATATATAAATGTTATTCGGTTTTGGCTGAAATAATGTGTACGGCTGGAGGAAAAAATAATCTTTTTGGTTGATTTTGATGGATTTCACACTTGTGTTGACCCCAGGCATGACTGTGGAAATGAGAGCTGAGACAGTTTATCAATAGCTTAGGAAAGGTAGATCAAGCAGTGTAACAGCATTGTTTGAATGGACATTGCTTGTCTGTAAGCTTCCTTTTCTTGTAGGATCAGTCAGCCAATGCATCTCTCAGGAATATGGGCATATGTTGTCTTTATGAATTAGACATGACGTGAAGTTTGCAGAATGAAGGTCAAACACAAGTAACTGTTTGTGACACATTTACTGCCTCTAAAAGGGAGAGGTTTACAACACATGAAGGGGCGATCAATCATAAATCCCAGGGAATCAGTACCATAAAACTCTGTGGCTGCCATCGCTTTATAGGCTTCTTGGCACTGTTAGAGACTTTGAAGGATTATGTCTGAAAAATAAATGTTTCTCTAATCTTATTTGTTTGTTTGCTTGATCTTTTGCAGCAACAGACTGATGATGTGCCGGAGTGCCAATGCGATGTGGTCACGGTGGAGTGCCATGCTAGTCTGGATTTTCCTTCTCCTCTGTTGCTCTGCAAGTGTTGTCAGCACCATCATCTACAAGGTGACCGAGGAGCAGCCGCCTAACACACAGATTGGCAGCTTGGCATCTGACCAGGGCCTGCCAGACTCCGGTCACCTTTACAAGCTCGAGGTGGGCGCTCCTTACCTCCGTGTCGATGGCAAAACCGGGGAAATCTACACCACTGAGACCCCAATCGACCGTGAGACCCTTAAGGACTGTCGCAACCTTTTCGAGGGCGATCCTTGTTTCCTAGAATTCGAGGTATCTATTACAGACCTGATGAAAGGCACAGGACCTCGGCTCATTGAAGGCCGCATTGAGATCGTGGATGAGAACGACAACACTCCACAGTTCTCTTCACCTGTCTTGACATTGTCGATCCCGGAGAACACGCACGTGGGTGCGCTTTTCGCAATACCTGTGGCCACCGACAAGGATTCGGGAAAGAATGGCATCGCTGATTACGCGCTAACGACTGGCCCTGAAGCTGCCAACCTTTTTAGCCTGCAGGTGGCGCAAGACTCAGATGAGAAACTGCCGCAACTTATTGTATTGGGAAACCTGGATAGAGAGCAGCGAGATTCATATGACCTCAACATAAAAGTGGTCGATGGTGGTTCTCCACCCCGCCAGAGTAGCGCCCTGCTCAGGATCACCATTACAGATGCCAATGACAATGTGCCCAAATTTGAGAAGTTACACTACGAGGGTGAGCTCCCAGAAAACAGCCCAGTGGGTCATTCTGTTCTACAAGTAAGTAATCTAATGTTTAAGTCCTACTTTCTATCTAAAACTAAACAAAATCAATTTAAAGTTAAAGTTAGTTATGTCATACTTTGAATGCACTGTATTTCACATTGCATGAAAGTGTCTGCTGAATTAATAATAAATCACTCTTAGAGTTATTATTTTTTTGAATAAATACTTTGATACAGTGACTATTTCTGTATTTAATGTTTATTATATAAATTATCAATTAAGTAAAAATGTTAAGGCACATTTGTATCCATAAACTCACCTGTAAACAAGTATATGCTATGCTAAACCTTTAGATTGGGCAATAAGTAATAGGGGAGCTGATTTGACAGCTTGACAATAGGAGTGCACTCAAGCCCCACATACAGAGCCTGACAAGCTCTTGTAAATGGAAGTCTCAGTTATCCCGATGGGCTTTATCCTTGGTTCCCACACAACAGGGTTAAAGCGGAAGAAATGGGAAAGCCAAATCATATTTTCACAGGCAATCGATTGATCCCTCATGGTCCCTTTAAACACAAGCTTTACAAAACAGGAGAGAGGTATTGACTGGCGGTGAGAATTACATGTTGAATTGTTGTGGAAACGAAAGCACTGCTAAGATTAGGATAACCGTGAAGGCTGGAAGCTTTCCAAGATCAATCTAAGGCAAGTGTCCAGGCAAAAAGTTGTATTAATGACTGTTAATCTCTCAGTCAACCATTAATCCTTGCAACCAAGTTGTATTCAAAGAGCATGTCAGAAGACTTTATTTTCCTCTCAGTCCTCATAAGCATCCTTTGAAATCAAAGTAAATAAGCAGTCGTATTAAAACAGCTTAATTTTGTGATTTCAGAGGGTTGTAAATGTTGATGGAGTGTTTCAGCTTGTTCAGAGAAATGCTCTTCAAATACATTAAATGAAATACATTCCCAGTTTGCAAGGAGGATGAAATGGAGTGACTCATATAGAGCAATAATAACTTAAGCACCATGAATAATCTTATGACTGCTTCAGATTAAGGCTGTTTCGCTGTAATACATGAACTGAAACACCATACACGTTTCATACACAGCCAAGGACGGAAAGAGGAGAGGATGTAGCAGGGACAAGGGAATCTTGATTGTTTGAAAGCTTTAATCAAGCCACACTTCGATTTAGGGCTGTTTAAAATTATTCCCAGTTTCATGATAGACCAGAAAAATCTGTGCCAAGACTAAGTAAGTTAAGTGATGTCTCAAATTAACTCTATCTAGCAAACTACAGCTAATTTTGGAGAATTTAAATTGACACAAAAGCGCAACCCAATCACATTTATCCCCTCTGAGTAAGTGCGTTTCTCTCCTTATATATATTGAAAATTGAAAAATAATAGCATGGTGTTACTAATTACTAACATCACAAATTGTTTTCTGTAGTCAACCGAGGTGTGCTTTATTTAAAGTTGCAGGAAAATTGTTTTATTTATTAATTAGTCTGATGTAGTTCTTGGATGAGCTTATGGTCTTTTTTAAGTGTGTTGAGCATATTTTTGGCATGCAAATTCATTGCTGCTCACAATGATCTTTGTCAATTTGCAGTGGTCCTGAACAAGCATTTTAATCCATGTACTGCCATTAATGTAATTGTAAATGTCTTGTAAATTATTGTTGCAGTGCTTTGCTTAGTTTAATTTTGTGTTGTGTTGATTTAGGTGAAGGCCAATGACTCTGACATGGGACCCAATGGAGAGGTTACCTACAGCCTCCACCAGGCATCACCAATTGTCCAGAGGCTCCTTAGCATTGACCGCAACACAGGCATCATTTTCGTCAAAGGCTTGGTGGATCGTGAAGATATCAGCATGCTCAAGTTTTACGTCCAAGCTAAAGACAATGGTCCACAATCGAAGAGCTCCAAAGCCCTTGTGACTATTACAGTGAAGGACCAGAATGACAATGCTCCCTTAATCAGAATCCGGGGCATCGGTCTTGTGACGCATGAAGATGGTGTCGCTAACATATCGGAGGACATGCCTGTAGGCACAGCTGTGGCTCTGGTGGAGGTATCAGATCGTGATGAAGGTGAAAATGCAGTTGTGACCTGTGTGGTCGCAGGGGATGTCCCATTCCAGCTGCGTTCAGCTAGTGAAACAAGCAATGACCGCAAGAGGAAATACTTCCTCCAGACAACCATGCTGCTGGACTATGAGCGGATCAAAGACTACAGGATTGAAATTGTGGCAGTGGACTCTGGCAACCCTGCACTATCCAGCACAAATTCCCTGAAGGTGCAAGTGACAGACATGAATGACAACTCCCCAGTCTTCTCACCCACTTTGTACGAGGTGGAATTTGCTGAGGAGAACCAGCCAGGTGACAAGGTTCTGGATGTGGTAGCCACAGATGCCGACAGCGGGACTAATGCGGAGCTGACATACAGTATTACTGGCGGATCAGTCCCAGAAGGGCTCTTTGAAATTAACCCTAACACAGGAGAAGTGCGTGTTATGAGCCAGTTGGACCGTGAACAATTAGACCATTATCAATTTCTAGTCGCAGCAGCTGATAAAGGTGTACCAAGCTTGAGAGGAACTGCCACTGTCGTTGTTAAGGTGCTTGACAGGAACGACAATGATCCTAAATTTATGCTTAATGGTTACAGCTTTTCAGTCCAAGAAAACATGCCACCCCTTAGTCCTGTTGGAATGGTAACAGTCAATGATCACGACGAGGGTGACAATGCTCGTGTTCAACTCTCTGTAGAACCAGACAATGGCAAGTTTATGATTCAAAACGGAACGTACACCATACTTTCGACTATTTCTTTCGACAGAGAGAAAGAGAGCACCTACAGTTTCCGACTTAAAGCTGTTGATGGAGGTGATCCACCACGTTCCTCCTATGTTGGCATTACCATTAATGTTCTTGATGAGAACGACAATAATCCATATGTCACCAAGCCCTCAAACTCTTCCTACAAGTTCTTGGATCCCCGCACCAGCCCAGAAACCCACATAGAACTTGTTGAGGCAGAGGACATGGACATGGGTTTAAATTCTGAGCTGGAGTTCAGTATTGTAGGGGGCAACCCGCATGGCTTGTTCCGCATCTCTTCAGAAGGTGAGGTAACATTGGCTAAAGAGTTCACATCCAAACACATTGGTCTCCACCGTCTGGTAGTAAAAGTTAAGGACAAAGGCACGCCATCACGCCATACGACTGCACTGGTTCACATTTATGTCAATGAGACCATCGGCAATGTCTCTCATGTTGAAGGTCTTGTTGGACACAGTCTTTACACGCCACTTGAAATGGACATTGCAGGAGATCCCGATTATTCTCGAGACCATCAAAGTAACATTATTTTTGCGGTTCTGGGTGGCATTTGTGTGGTCGTTCTAATCATTGCAGTGGCTATGATCATCAGGCATGTTGTGCTGAAGGAAAATAAAAGTGGTTATCAGGCAGGCAAGAAGGAGACCAAAGACCTCTATGCCCCCAAACCAGGACCTAAGAGCAACAAGAACAAGAAGGCAAAGAAAAGTAAAGCTCCAAAGCCTGCCAACCCATCTGAGGAGGATGAGGAGGGGAGTCTCCAGAAAGGCCTAAAGTTCAACCTCATGAATGATGGCGTCAACGATAGCCCTAGGATTCACCTGCCGCTCAACTACCCACCTGGGAGCCCAGACCTGGGTCGACACTATCGGTCTAATTCTCCTCTGCCGTCCATTCAGCTCCAACCTCAATCACCTTCTGCCTCAAAGAAACACCAGGCAGTGCAGGACCTGCCAGCCACCAACACCTTTGTAGGAACCGGGGACAACAACTCAACAGGATCAGACCAGTATTCGGATTACAGCTACAAGGCCAACTCTTCAAAATACAGCACCAAACAGGTAGGAGACGACTTCGAAAGCATGGCAGGGTACCACAGCCCAGGGTACCATAGCCCAGGGTACCACAGCCCAGGGTACCAAAGCCCAGGGTACCCTAGCCCAGGGTACCACAGCACAGGGTATCACAGCAACGGGTATCAAAGCAACATGGTGTGGACTAAGGGCATGTATTAGGGGCTGGAACTGAATGCATGTCAAACCAAAGCTGCACTGATCACAAACCCCATGCACATAATTTGATTGAAAGAAGTTTGTTTTATTTGTAAACCTTTTTTCTTTAATTCTGTGGTATCATTCATGCTCTGTAGGAAAAAAAAAAACTATTTAATTTAATTACTACTTATTCACATGAAGGAGGCGATTCTACACGGTTTTATTTCCCTTTTGATTTTCTTTCAGAGGGCCATTTTTAGTTGGACAGTGTTTACTGCTGCCTCAAAAAAATAACTAATTTGTGATATAACCTTTAGACCAGAAAGATGTGCCTTATTTTTTTGCTCTGAAAGACAACAAACAATAACCGTTATTGTTTTGATATCTTTTGTTAGGCTAGCTTTAGGTAATTGCACAATTGTTAATGTGTCAAAATGAATCTAAAAAGCATTTTTATTTTCTTTTACATAAAGAAAACTACGCTGAGTTAGTTAAAATACACAGGAAGGTCAGACAAATAAGCTCAGCGTATTTAAATGTTTCCATGGCACATTTTGGCGGGAATTAAAACAATGTCTTTAATTATTTGGAGTTGAAGTGGGTTATTTTTACAGATTAATGGTGGGCAATTTCCCTGTTTTTTTCTCAAGCTTCATTGATTGGGCATGCAAAGACTGCCTTCTTTTTGTTATGTACACAACTAAGTGGATTGGCTTAATGTAGATTAATAATCAGCTACACACGTCAGAGTGTGCCATCGAACATTGTTGAATTATTAACTACGGGATTTTCTACCAGGCTGTGAATTATTTCTTGTTCTCTGTAAATAGAAAGCTACTTGACATTAAAACTGTATCACTTTTCTCCAGTACTTTTCTCTAGTACTGAACAAGTAAACCAAAAATGAACAGTTTTTTGGACTGTGTTCGCAAACCGTTGGAGACAATCAATGAAAAAGTTTTTTTTGTTATGCAAGTTGTATATTGTGAATGTTAATAACCAGCTATATGTGCTGTTGCGTGTATGTGTTCATCCCTTACGTTTGTTTTGTTCTGTTGCGCAATGGTGATGAACAACCTAAATAGCTTTATACAGAATTATTTTAGTACGTTCTTGACACAACAAACTTTTCTTAATACCAGATAGATCTTGAGATCTTGGCTGCTTTGATAGTGGCTCCATCCTCCATTTTGTAAATTTGAACTCTGGTTGTATGTGAGATGTGTTCATATTTAAAGCAATAATCACATGTGTTGTTATGCTGGAAAGATGCAATGTTAAAAGGATGTCCTGCAGGAACGGCTAGTTTACACACAATGCGGCAAATACACACATAAAAGTTGAATATAACCCTTTGCGTTTGGTGTATCATCTGTGGAACTGTATTTAAAGCTGCAGACATCCCCCATTTCTGTTCAATTTATGTTATGTGTTTCTGTTGATTTGCAGTTTGTATTTTGTATTTTTTACAAGTAAAGCAAGTTGGCTTTCAATAAAACATTTGTGAAGAAGTTACATTGTGGATTTAATGTTAAACAGAAACAGTGCATTAAAAAATTACACACCAGGAGACATGAGTTCTTAAGGTACAGTATTTCATTTCCATATTCCCATGTTTGTTTATGACATTGCCCTTTCTATATATCACATTTTGCAAGTAAACATTCACTTTTTATTTACTAACCTACACCATAAATATGTCTACTTCTAAAACTATTTGAAATTCTCTCGGTACCAGTGAGCACAGGTCGATGAGCTTGCATTACCTCAGCTATTATTTCAAACTCCCTAAGTTGATGGCTAGACAAATGGATTGATTTGTATTTACTATTCAGCAGGTTTAGTTGTATAGTATTCATGCATTAATGTCAGTCTTAGATCCATGTCTAAACACAATTAATATGACACATTTACAGCATTGCTCCTCTGGGATCGAGCCAAACACTGAGTCACTGAGCTTTACAAATGCATTCATTATTATTATTATTATATTTTATTTATTTATTTATTTTTTGTATTTCATGTGTGATTTTTGTTGTGTGTGTGTTTTTCTCATTCATGATGCAACTCACAAGGACAAAATCATGTTCTAGGAGGATTTGAGCAGTGCAGACACGGTGTATCCGAATGATCCTAGAGGGAAGTGAGCTGTTTTGTACAGTTCCTGTCAATCAAAGCCATTTTTTGGGTCCCGGCCTTAGTTTCGAGCAATGGGATCAAGGGATGGTTGTCAGAGGTCTTGTTAGGTTTTTGTACTATTCGATTGGCTTCTTGTATGCCGCCAGCTAATCTGGGCCCCAAAAAAGACACACACACACACACAGCCCTTCCTGCCATTGCCGGCCATTTAAATTCTAGCAGCGTCTGCGCTTCTTAAAAGCTGTCGATTTTGCCCTCAGCTTGCACCATCACCATGGCAACGGACTGACCAGTGTGTGTTGTATGCTGACTCACAGACTGTTCTGAGTGCAGGTGGGGGGAGACCGAGAGAAAAGAGAGATTGGGAGGGATCATAGAGCGATGAATATAAAGAGGGCACGAGAAAAAGAGAAAAAAAGATAAAGGTGTTTGAAAAAAGCAAATCTGTTATTTCACACCATTCTTCCATATACTCAACTCATGCTAATTAAAGAAACTGGCCATTTATTCATTCATTTGATCACACTCCCTCTTGTCATTGGTTAGTGCTGTCCACTTTTTTTAAACTTTTTTTTTCCCCATTAAAAATCCAATTGGATTAAATATTACTCTACTGTACCTTAAGTTTGTCGTTGTCCCTGTGTTTTCCTCTCAACAACAGAAATCCAAAATAAGGGGATAATGCAGCCTTAAAACAATTCCTGCAATGCATAGCATTTAATGTCTACTTGTTGTTCGGTTTGCGATATTATGCGAAATTTAGCATTATTGTATTAACAAGGCAGCACAGTTATGCATATTTTTAAATTCTAGCCTACCTTTAAATGAGTTTTAGCTTTGCATGCTTGTCTAGCCTCCACTCATTTCTCCCAGTTGTAGAAACTTCAATCGGAGCGTGATTGCGAATTAGTGAATGCCATTTTGAGTTGGATGTCGGTTTGATGTCAGTCCTTTTATGTTTCCATGGTTTAGGAAAACAGGAGTTGGAAGATAAAACAAGAAGCTGTCCATTTCTTCTAAGCTGTCTCTTTGTTTGTCGTTCTCTGTCTGGTGTGGTGTGGTCTTCTGACTGTAACCGTTACAGAGCGAGAATTTATTTTGTGAAGTGTGAAGTCAATTATGCAAAGCAGTTTTGTGGTCCAGGCTGCGGTACATCAGCTGCAAGTCACCCTTTAGCAGTCCGTGGCTTCAGTAGTATCTTTATCTCAGCAGTCTGTCCACCTTTTTCTCCTTTAAATAAGCAAATAAGTGCCTACTATTGCTTAGCGGTTAATCAGGCGGAACAAACTCGCCAGTAATAATCGTGACTCATCAGGAGAGAATATAGCTGAAGGGAAAAAGAGGAAAATAAAATTGTTTCAAATGTACTCGGAAGGAATATTAAACAACCGGCCTCATTTCCATGTTTCAGGTGTTGTCGTTCACAATGCAAGGCTAATTAAAATAAAGAGCTGTTAGTTGTGATGATGGCCCTTTTTCCTCTCTTCTCCCACCTTGACGTTTTTGACACATAGATAAGATGGAGAATCATTAGCTTTGCTGTGTCTAACACCTGAAAGAAGCCAGAGACTGATAGTATCTCATGTGCGTATTTCATGAGGGAAATTGCACCGTTTGGAGTGATGCCACTAAATTGCACATGCTCGTAACACGCTGACTGTTTTGCATGCTTTGCTATACTTGTGCATATTTCTGCTACATAAGGCAAAGCCGTGATTTGGTAAACCACAATCATGATGTACAAAGTTGAAATTGAGATACAAAGTCAAAATTACGAGAGGATAAATCCAAATTGACTTAAATTGGCGAATTTTAATAAACGTTATGATGATTGATATAAGTTGAAAGGATGAAATGCTATAATGAGTAGATGAGATTATGTAAGTCAATTTTAAGATAAAAGTCATTACTATGACTAATATCTCAATGACTATGGCTATCTCAATTTTGACTTTTCAGCTCATGCTAGGCTTTTGTTTGTTTGTTTGTTTTTCACACCCTCATGGGGCAGAAATGGACTTTGACAGGAACGGGTAATTTCTGTCACTGCACCCATTCTTTCGAGTTTTGTTGTAGGAAAGGAAGAAAGAAGAATAGATGGAAGAAAGGAAGGAACTGACAGTGACATTTCTTGTCACTGTCTTGAGCTTTCCTTCAGGTTTTGTAGAGGGTAGGAAGAAAGAAAAGAAAGTGGAAGGAAGTGACACTGGCTTCTGTGTCAGTGCATTGCCATTCCCCAAGTTTCACCGAGAGGAAAAGATTGAAATGGAAAGAAGAAAAGTAAAAAGAAAGGACACTGACATTTCTGCCTTTTGAGGTTTGCAAGTTTTGTCGAGGAAAGAAAGGACCGAACAAGATGTGGAAAGCTCTGTTACTTCACTCCTCAATAGTGTTTGAGGTGTGAACCTAATGAGACACATAACTAAGCTTGTCTTTTTGTTTGTGTTGGCCCATGACACCATGTTGTAATATTCTAATTAGCTGCCAAGGCTTTTCATTACACTTTTTCTTTTTTGCAGGCTTGTTGTGCCGTACTCCTAATTTTAAATGGCATAATACCATTAAGATGTCACTTATTACGTTCCTTAAAAATTGGGCCCCTTAGTGCCTCCTTGTTACCGCTGTGCTTGTTTCACAGGATACGCTGCTCGTCCTGTGGGCTTAAATCTGGGACAACTGTGGCAGACAAGTAGATAGCCATTTTGACGTACGCACAAAGGAGTGTTTTACCTCTCTGTAATCAGTGAATTCCTGAGAGTACAAATCACTCAGCGAAGGAAAATTACTCCAGCCTTGCTAGTGTGTTTGTGAGTCATGGCTTAGGCACGTGTGCAAGCCCTTCCAGTTCTCGGGGGAAAGATAAGGGGACACACATGCACAAAGGTGAGCGGGAACACAAAGGACCCTCTATGTGGAACTCTGATGTTCCCTGTCAGAGCCTCTCTCATTAAGGAGCCTGTCTCTGAGCTCTCACTACAACCCGACATCAAGGTCGAACACATTAGCTCTCATTTAGCTCCATTATCTAGATTATCTGAGCTGATCTAATGATAAGTATTAGCAAAGTTCAGCTCTGTGGTCAATGTTAAAGAACTAGCCGACTGCCAATTGTCGCTCGGGTGGGATGGAGGTCTCATATGCAGCCATATGGCTCTCTCGGGGCATATGTGTACAATTATTTTAACGGTCTCTGATTAGTGATTAGTGTGTTAGGACATGCTAATTGGGAATGTTTCCGGTTAGCCTTCAGGGCTGCTTGGATGGAGATCAATGGAGTTGCCAGATTTCGAACCAAAAGTTATAAAGTAATATTTTGTGTAAATATCTTTTGTGTAAAGTAATATCTCAGTGGACAGAAAACCTGGTAATCACACACATATTTCCTCCAGAGGACTTTTTCAGATTTCAGATCACAAATCAGATTTGGCAAGTCTCAATTTAAACTCAAACATTCATCGTCATGTACTTGGAAATCAACTTTTCTTTAGCTATTTTGCAGAACTAATTAATGTGGATATTATTTCTAACCTAGTAAAATCACATAAACCAGCTTGGCCAGTTTTAAAGGGGCCTTTGACACTTTTTTTAACAGGCCTTACCTGCTCAAATATTAAAACTGATTGGTCAGGTTGGGACCAAAAAAACTATTCAAGCAGCAGATATCAAAGGATAGAAATATTTTTTAAATGTTCGCCAAGGCTGCATTTATTTGATAAAAATTTACAGTAAACTGTAAAGTTAAAAGTTATATTATATATATATATATATTTATAATTTATTCCTGATGGCAGTGTTGAATTTTGCCTTTAGAGATCCTGCTGATGATTGGTGCTCATTTATTATTTATGCTCAGTTAGTTTAGCTAGTTTTTATTTGTATTATTGATGAATACTTTGGTTCATTGAATTCTGTAATGAATAGAAAATTTAACAGAATTTATTTGAAAAACAAAACCTTATTTTAAAGATATCCTAAATTTGTAATAATATAAAGCACATTTTCTGAATAAAAGTGTTTTTAATGGTAGTAAAGCCACAAAAAGTTTAATAAAAAACTGGCATATTAGATGAATTCTGAAATACATGTGACACTGAAGCTTGGTGTAATGATTGTAGATTTAATGTAATAAAAAAAAAAAAATAAATATATATATATATATATATATATATATTTCTTTAATTTGGTTATGCTTTACAGTAAGGTCCATTAATAATTAACATTAGTTAACGATATATGATCTAAGATATTAGTTAATATGAACACTAACAAAGATTAATAAATAATGTGGATGCATTGTTCATTGTTTGCTTATGTTAGTTAATACATTAACTAATGTTAACAAATGACACCTTATTGTAAAATGTTACCCTTTATTTCTTACTTGATTTGTGATTTATTTATTCATTTATTTTGTAGTTTTGTTCTTACTAAGGGTATATGTAGGGATTAGCCTGTGTTACATTTAAGACAAAGCTACCCCCCCTTGATCTTCTGTGCTATGAACTTGGCATATAAAGTTGTCCTCTGGGGTCTTTCTCAGGTTGATAAAGGCCCAAGCGGTGCATAAAACGTTTCTCTTTATCTTGCTCTCTCTTGTTCTCTCCCCTTCACTTTACTCTTGTGGGCTGTCATTGTTTCTGGGCGAGGTGTCGTGTGCCGTGTGGTGACTGCACTCTGCCTGTGCAACTGCGGAATCCGACTGCTACTCCACTTCTCTCCTCCCCGGAGGCCCATCCACACACCCTGGCATTGTCAGGCAACATCTGCTGAAATTACGCCTGGCTGTCCCCCTCCTGCGCACACACAGATACTCGCTCTCCGCACAGACGCTGACAGCGTCCATCTTTATAGGTCTTGACAGCGGATGAATAAACTCGCTTGCGCGCGCTCAACTACTCGCTCAAACAAATACACACACACATATGCGCTCGGCTGCGTGGACAGAAATTAGCCTCATAATCGTAAAAACGAACATGAAATCCAATCAAACCTTTCATGTGCACAGTCAACAGAGTTTAATCCCTTTATTTATGCATTTGCTAGCTTTAAATTTGAAGAAAAAAAAACAGTCTGCACTTTGCACAGCCATTAAGAGAATTTTAGTCCAATGATGTTACAGAGATTTGCATGGTGCATGTTTATGGCACATTTAGTGTTCCGCCTCACTGCTCTCTTCTGCCTCATAAGGCACTTGCTGTTCGCTGTGTCTACAGATCTGTTTTTAATTCCACAGTGAGCATACAGAGAGAAAGAGGCAGTATTTACTTTGTCTTTACCTTGCTATGCTGTTGCCTGGTCACCTGTTGTGAAAGGCCAGGCCGTGCTGTCTTGTTCCATAATTATTTAGTTCTTCCTGAGCAAACATGAAGTCAACAGCAAACACACTAATGACAATATGACAGGCACACAACATCTGCTTGTAAGGATAGACAAATCCACCCATATACATATATACATATACCTAATAAGTATTTTATTCTCACCATGGCTATATTAATTTGATCAAATGCAGTAAAAATAGAAATATTGTTTGAAATTATAACAATTTAAATTAATTAATTTCTGTTTGTGTGTGTATATATAGTGTAACATTGAATTGTAATAATATTACACAATATTACTATTTTACTGCACACACACATATGCACACACACACACACAATATATATATATATATATATATATATGATTCTTATTTATTTATTAATAATTAAGATTAATTTTTAGGAGACAATCATCAAGTGCTGCTCGAAACGTGTATTATTGTCAAAGTTATAAACAACAACATAAAAAACAAAATACACACTTTTTTCCCATCTCAGTGCAAAGTTTGAAATGGAAATAATTTGTAACATTATAAATGTCACTTTTTATTAATTGAATACATTTTTGCTGCATCAAAATGATTCATTTCTTTTTACAGACCTGAAACTTTTGAAAGGTCATGTGTAATTGTCAACTTTTAGGTGTACACTGGTATATACGTTAGCCTAAAGTTAATACGCATGGACATTAAAGTGGACTCCCTTTTTGATTTCATAAGGTCTTTTAAGACTGCAAACTCAGTGTTTAGAACAAACCAAGAAGCCATACGGACAGAGCTAAAATGGCCGTAGGTGATTTGGCTTGTATCGCTAGTAAATGGCAGTGACAGAACAGATGTTTTTTAAGCATAACAGCACACACACTTACATACCTACACTCTCACAATCTGGACCCGCATTGAAAGGTGTAAACATGTTGCAGACAGGTTAATGGATTTCGTTGTGGTGAATGTAAATGTGTGTAATGTGAATGGCTTTGTTGCTTGGTCCTCTGAGCACAGGGTGGGGCCTTGATGACCTTTGACCTATGCAGTGGTCTCCGGTACATGTTGCAGACGTCTCTCGTGCCAGTGCCAGGCTGTTAGCAGGTGGCACGGATCTGCCAAGCCGTGCGCTCACTGACCTGTGCTACAACCCCCAACACTCGCCGTCTGTGTGTGGGTGTTTATGCGAGACTGATACACAAGGAATCCGCTGCCCTTTTGTGCTCCTCATAAGGTTTTTTTTCGGGCCTTTATCACAGGAAGCTGTGTGATTGATGTCAGAGAGAGATTCTACTAGTGTCTCAAGCATGTGGTTGAAATAAGGCAAACTGTACAGCAGGAAGCATCATAATGCTTACAGGATATGGCTACTTAGACATATGATATACTTGTGGGCTCCATACATTTTCCATTAGGTATTATATCCTTTTTGTCCTCCTGTCTTTGTTTTCATTCCCATAAGGCAGCAAGCACTTTGTTCTTTCTGTTATTTAGTTAAATTAATTATTAGATTCAAAATTCAATTAAAAACCAAAACAAGACTTTTTTTGTCATTTTGTTTCTCAAGTTAATTTAGTTTATTCAGAAAAAGCATGCAATATTATTGATAATTGTTTTTTTTTTTTTTTTAATAGCAATTTAGCCTTACCCACATTCAATTCTCATTGGTTCAAACAAACAAACAAAAACACATGATATATGTCACAATATAGGCCTCTATTTTGTTTTCGCTTTTCTTTTTTTTTTTGATTCTGGACAGATCTATTACTTGGACACGTGTCACATTTTGCCTAGTCAGGATGTGGTTTAAAGGATATAGTAAACCAGATGTAAACACTTCCTCTCCCATCCCATATTTCCCCCCCCTAAGATAAAATTGTACAGCTCATCTCTGATTTAATTTCTCCCTCTGTCTGTTGCGCACTCACTTCAACTCCCTTCATCTCGAATCAACTTTTGAGTGACAAACGGCTGGGCTGCGGCATCAGGGCATGTGATTTCTTTGGCGTACCTTAGAGAAGCCATTAGTCATGTCTATATTTAACCTAGCTCCGCACTGGTGCCCACCTTTCATGTGCCAACTTGGCAGAGAAAAGAGAAGAGATTGGAAAAAAAGAGAGAGAGAGATTGAAGATAGAAAGTCTCACGGATAGGATGTAGAGTATTCAACAGCCATCAGCGCTCCTGGCTTCATCGGCAGAGTGAGAATTGGTCTTGTGGTTGGCTGCCGTGAGAGGCAGGCATCGCTGCATACTGGTGTGTGATTGCAGTCAACGGGGGGTTTGTTAGAGGAATGAGGCAACGGGAAGGGAATCAGAGAGAGGTGGGACCCTGATGGGAGAAGGGTTGATTTTTATTTTTTATTTTTTTTTTTCTCACAGAAATGCATTCGGTGAGTGAATGAAAGAAGCAGGTGAGAGAAATGAGAAGAAGATGATAAAGAAAGAATGATTTATAAAGCTGGAAGAGCTCAGTGAGAATATTCATCTCAGTATTTTAAAGAGAAAGCTTGCTTTAGATTTAAAGGCTTGAAATATAGCTAATCATCGTATGAATCACTTTCATGAGGCTTTCTTTTTGTAATTTCGGAGCTTGACAATCGCTGAAGTAATCAACTTTGTGTTCCATACAGATTTAGAACAATATGAGATTGCAAAAATGATGACAATTTCATATTTGGTGAACTATTCCCATAAGGTGTAAGAGAGACGGTGAGATGAGTAAAGGAACGGAAAGTTACGTTGGGGTTTCAATGAACACAAGAGGAAGTATCTCTCACTCATCTATCGATCTCTCAATCTATCGGTCAATCTTTACCAGTCCCTGTGGGGGTCTTTTTCAGCCTCATGGCAGCGCGGATCGACAGTGATAAAGCGAACCTTCAATCTATACTGGCCATGTACGCACATAGACAGACCTTTTTTAGTTTTGCTAAAGCCAAAATCATTATCAAGCTTAGAATTATGTACACTACAGTTGAAATATTTTTTTAAAGAACCAAGGCAGCATTCATTGGATCAAACGTACAAAATGCTAAATTGTGAAATATTATTAAAATGTAAAATGTTTCTATTTTAATCATTTATTCCTGTGATGTCAAAGCTAACTTTTTATCAGTGATTACTCCAGACCTCAGGGTCGCATGATGTGGTGCTCAAGAAGCAATTCAAATGATCAATTATGTTACCAGTGTTTAAAATACTGATGCTACTTATTATTTTTGTGAAAACCGTGATTCTTTTTTTTTTCTTTAGAAATCTTTGATATATATGAAGTTCAAAAGGAAAGGATTTATTTGAAATAGAGTTTTGTGTAGCATTATATCTGTACTGTCACTTTTGATCAATTTCATACAGCCTTGTTGAATGAAAATATTACATTTCATAGCAAAAAAAGCTGCAGTTTGATTGAACTGATCTAATGTCTGATAACTTTTGCGTATACACTGACATTTGCTCTATATTCTATCCTTGTCTTGTTTTTTTAGTCAGATGTGCAAACAATCAACTAGTGACTTGTTTTTGTCATACTATTAATTATCCTATGTGAATACATTTATGCCACCTTGGTGCATTAAAAATGAATGTTGATTGTACCTTTTAGAGGAACACATTCCTCTTTAGATGTGACTTGTGACCGCAGCAGTTTGAGTGAGTGACTGAATACCGCAGGGAGAGATAAACACCGAGGTCATACCCTCTTATCCTGGCCGTGAGTCGCTGTGCATGTGCATGGAGCGAGGGATAGAGGGACAGCAGCAGCGTAGGTCACTGCAGGTCATGGTCAATCCGCTCCTCCTTCTGCTTGACCGGACGCCACACTCAGAGAGGTCACTCGCTGTCTCACCGCTTATTCTGTCTTTCAGTCTCTTCTCAAGTACTCAGAGCCAGCATACTCCTAAAAGTCACTTTCGTAGCCTACCTTCTCAATTTGCTCTGTGTGGGCTCCATTTTATCCCTCTTTCCCGCCATTCCTGGCTGTTGGCCAGCTGTTGGTTTACCCCCCAACAACACCAAAACTGTTGACTCTTTAAAACCGACCACTTTTCACCAGATGTGGCCAGCCACTGGAGAGGATAAGAGACAGGACAGAAGAGCGGGAATAGTATTGGGTCGTTCTGAGTAACACTACAGTGGTTATGAATCACTCTGCACTGACAGGTTAGCTTGAGGTTTTAGGCTGACGCGTAGAAGGTAATAGGTTGTGAGCGTGTAAATAAGGTGCAAGATGAATGTAGATGTTTTACCATTATAAACACTCTGCTGCCCTTCATTAATATTCCCCCTTTTCAGTTTCACTTCTTGTATAATGAAAAGCCAAGTGTATTTAAATTTGTGTTTCAGCATGTGTGTGTGTGTGTGTGTGTGTGTGCACCGCTACACTCGTGTACGTGTGTTTCGTGTCTGCCCCGGGCCTCTGTAGATTACTTGAGCATGCACCTCCCCACCATAACAGCAAGAGGGAGAAGACACTGTCCATCTGTTTATCCACAACAGATCTTCTCAACTCCTGCTGCTACAAGCCCTGTTGTGTGTGTGTGTGTGTGTGTCTGTGTTTGAAGGTATGCGTGTGTCAGATTTACTCAAATATGCAAACTTTTGATTAAATAAAACTATATGTTGTTTTTAACTCAAATATGCATATTAATATCTGTTCATTTTCTGTTATTAATTACTGTTTTTAAATAGTACTTATATTCAGCAAGGGTTAAATTTATCAAAAGTGACAATAAAACATTTATAATTGCACAAACAATTATTTAAAATTATTCTTGCTGTTCAAGAAAATATTAAGCAGCACTTTTTTTCAACATTTATAATAATGAGAAATGTTTTTTGGGCATTTAGATGTGTTCAGGCCAGGACTCTTGATGTGAAATTTAGGGCATATTAGTTACAACAACTTATTTTTTTTATTGTGAAACATCTTCACAATTTAACACCAAAAAAGCCTTTAGTTTAGACTGATTCAAGAGTTTGCGCTTCCTTATGATAACAGCTATAGCGTATTTGGCGTGCTGTCCAGGGAGCAGATGTAACCCTAGGGGGTAGAACACTAATCAAGGCTGAGCTCGACGTCCAGCTCGAATCCCGCTCCCCCCTGAGGGAAGACGCAAAATAACAGTGGAGAAGGGGAGGAGGAGGGATGAGTAACGAGATAAGGAAGAGAAGGAAAAAGGGCATATTTAAGGGGAAAGCTTATGGATTTGATTGGTTGGAAGAAAATATATTGATTAGGAAATTGAGAACAGCTGTAGCTAATCACTGCGTCATTGCTCCTTTTGAAACTTGTTTTGTCAAACATCACTTAAATGTGGTATTGATCTGAAAAAAATCTCTCGGAGGAATTTGTTTAAATATGATGCCAGAAATGGCCAAAACGACACAAAATTTATGTGGAAAATTCAAACTTTGTGTTGGAATTTGGATTTTGTAGGTATTGGAGAGTTACATGCCGATTTTTTGTACATGTAAATGAAATACAGCTCGGGGGGGAGGGGGGGGGGGGTGTATAGTGTATAGGTGGCGCTATCAAGCCATTTTGCCACACCCACTTCTGAAATCTGTATTAGTTATTTTAAATTCTAATAATTTTTCACATAAAAGGTTTACTGTATTTTTCCTTTTAATTGAGTCTTTAACTTAATACGTGTAAAGCTCAAACTGTGGGAAAACTGACTTCTACCGTGATAGTAGGAGTATTAGTAGTGGTCATTTTTGGTTTAATTTTATGTTTGGTCTCCAGGGATATATTGCTTTGTGCTTTTGTTGGCCCAGAGCTGTGGTCAGTTTTCACCCCGAACACACACATCCCATCTATCTCTGCACTCCTCACTTTATTTAATATTGCCACCGCTAGTCTCACCTTGAGCTTTCTCCCCCCTCAGCTGCAAACTGTTTGCCTGAGATAACACAATCTTACAGGAGAGAAAAATAAATAAAGAAATAAAAGTAGAGAGAGGAAGAGAAGGAGAGAGAGAACATGAGATGTTATTTAGTGAGGTTTCTTCTCAGCGTCTCCTCTCACGTAATCAAAAATCATTAGGCACATTAGTCTTTTTTTCAGCAGGGCACGATGTGTCTTCCTGTAAAGCTGAATCATTTTGACACTTCTGTTCTACCATTCTTTTTACTCTCTCTCTTTCTTCTCTCCCTCAATTTTCATCTTCTTTCCTCTGTCTTGAGGGGAGCAGACTGCTTGCATATGCGTGGTGATATGTCAGTCAGCCGTTAGTAGGGAGGTGTAATCTATTCTGTGGATAAAGAAAGAGCGATAGTGAGAGCAGTAGTGAAGAGTGCAGGGTGTCTCAGGCTGTCTTACGCTAGTGTTTCTCCCATCCTGACTTTGAGTAATCTACACTCTTTGTCTCAAGGTTAGTGTGCTCTTTAATGAGGCTTTAGCATGGAATGTCCACTTTGTGCCTGACCCAAACCACCCAAATATGGCTTTGTATAGACAGAATATTCATTGTCAGTTTGTTAGTAAAATGGCGAAAAATGCGACGGTGTGCTTGCCCATATTGAACGATATAAGCTTTAGAGATTTACATTCAGGACTGCGCATGCACTGGCTCCTCTAGCATGATAAAATGTTTTTTTTTGTTTGTTTTTTTTTTTTATGCTTTTTGCGCAAAAAAAAAAACATGTATGAGACTGTTGTTGTCAGATAACATTTATCATTTCAAATATGAAATTTAATCGAAAGCTTTGCGAACAATTTTAGAGAATTTGATGTTTCTCTATTCTAAGAGACATGAGCTGCACTAGGATGCCCGAGTGACATTTCAAAGATGGCCGTCCAAGTTGCATGACTTCCCATAAAGGAACTTTAATCACACCTGTGCCATAGAAGAACCTGTTTTGCTTCCCCAAAGAACCTTTCCGTGAACAGAGTCACTTTGTCTTAGCATGAAGAACATTTTAAATTTCTGAAGAACCTTTAGTGAAATAAAAATAACCCATGAATGGTAAAGGTTCTTTGGGGAACCATTTATGTCAATAGAACCTTTAATTTTAAGAGTGTAGTTTTGCATTTTTTCAGAGAGGCAGCAAATGAAGGTGTAACTTAAAAGATGACTACTTATGAGGCTTATTCACAAGTAGCAGATGGGAACTTGTTTTTTCATTACTAATTGCACTACTATGATTATTATTTAACTCATGTATGCTTTATACTGGTTTATAGGAACCCCACAAATAGATATTTATATTAATTTGAGAACCCCATTCAGTTAATGAACTTCCTTTGATTGACTGATTTAAAATTAATATTGTTTTCAGTTTAATTTAAAAGTTCATTTATATTTTATTTGGTTCAAAAGCACACAAGCTTTAAACTGAAAACAAGGGTTTCAGCCATAGCGTAAAATGCATTGTGTACTGTATAGAATGCCCTTAATTTACTGCTTCTCCCTGGCTCCATTAGTTCACATATCCTGTTTGTGAACCCTGCAATGTAAAACTGTGACAAGGGCATCTTTTTCACCCTGAGAGAAGACCTACTGGTGACAACAGCCTGTTTGTGCTGACCCTTGCCTCCTTTGTGGGCGATTTGCAGCCTCACTGACCTGGCCATCCTTTAATCAGAGCTATGCAGAAAGCAGGGCACTGAGGCATATCTTTCTTTCCCTCTCTTCCCGATCCCGTGGCTTTAATCTCTCAGCATTAGGCAGGGTTGAAGGCTAAATGTGTGCCTTGGTCTTAATCACTGGTCTGTCTATTTCTTTCTGCCAGATATCTGCCAAAGGGTCTGAGCACGACAGAGAGAAACAGAAGAAAGGGAGTTAAAGGAGGGCTGAAGCCTTAGCTTAGCTGTCAACAGGGCATACAAATTGCACTCTAGTCTATACAATGCACAAAATTCTCCTGAGATCAGTTCAGGAATGAAAAATAAGCCAAACTGGGCGCATATGTAGATCTAGCCCAAACAAGCATAGAGTGTAGTATCTGTTATACTGAAACAGAGCAGTGTCAAGTCACATTTAGGTCTGCAGGAATGGGTGGCAGCTGCTGTTTGCTGGCTTACAATCGGATATCAGACCAAACCAGGTACTAAAGCCCTTATTTACTGCCTGATCGTCTTAGCCACCGGTACACACCCATCTCACAAATGGAGCTTAGCAGGAGATTAAGGCATACAAGATCCTCTTTTCGATATTTAGCCAGTCTAATCGTTGCATTAAAACAGAGGGAGGGAGATGCGTCCTAGTGTAGCTCCCACCCTTGTTAGGTTTGATCACTCCGGATGGGGAGTTCACGGGGGCTTCGTGTGGTCGGGGGATACAGATATAGGAAAACAAGACTTGTGATGTGGAGGCTGCATGCTAGGCCTCGTTGTGTGTTTTTTTGGGAGGAGAACGGACAGCGGCTGTTTCCTATAAGCTCTACGACGGGGGTCCTAAGGGGCTTAATTAAGGCTGTCTTTAATGTAGTAACTCAGGAGATTAGACAGGACAGAGAGCTTATGGCTATTATCCCTGCTTCAGAAGACACTTCGGCAGCATCCTTTAATTAAGAGAGCGCCGCATTCCTCTCCTCGTCCATCTTTCTCCCCCGTCCCTCGCTCTTTCCATCCGCATTTCATAAAGGAGTGTGTCCACACAGCCGTGGGATTGGTGTGACAGATGAATGCGTCGCAGCTAAGCTCGCTGTTCCTTCCATCTTCGTCCTCGCTCCCCAGCAGGCAGCCTCTGTTTCCCCTGAGATACTCGTAAACACTCATCAAAAACGAGAAGGCAGAAAAAAGGACAAGAACAGAAGAGAGAGAGTGTGGGGGGGGGGACACCAAAGCACTAAAGGAAATAATCGTAGCCCAAAGAAAATTGAACCAACAGACAATTTAAATACCCCAACAACTTCAAAGAGTGAGTCATGCCGACTTCAAAACAGGAAATCTAATTTATACAAAATAATCTGGAGTTCTTACTTGTAAGCATTGTTTTTTGCTCTTTCTCTTTTTCTCTATTTGGAGGGCAAGGGCAGAGGTCTGGGAACAAGAAGTGTGCCAGACTGATTGCCTGACCTAGGAAATAAATGAAGAAATGAGTTCTGGCCTGGTTGCAACATGGTTTATGCCCCATTCACACATGCACTGATTTTATAACTGCAGGTCACTGAGATTCATTTCATAAATTTCATAAAGTTATCGATTCTCTGTCTAAACTTTTTAAACTGAATTCTGATTTACAAACTTGACTTACATATGAAAGAGGTATGAATATGTGCGCATGTTTGCTTATCGTGTATACTGTATATAACATATCATCCTATAATATATTAAAACATAAAATCATGAAAGCAATATTAACTAGATGTGGATTCAACTTGATAGATTGAGATATAATAAGATGCTAGTAATACAAAAGTGCCATCATATAATAATAATAATAATAATAATAATAATAATATATAATAGCACTAGTATATAGCACTGTGAAAGTCTGAGGTCAGAAAAAAAATAATAATAATATTGTGAAATTATTATAATTTAAAATTTAATTTATTCCTGTCATGACCAAGCTGATTTTCAGCAGCCATTACTCCAGTCTTTGGAAAAGTAGTGTATCAGTGTTGCCAAGTCTGTGGTTTTCCCACAGAATTAGTCTACTTTTACACTATTGCCGCGGGTTGTTTTTCATGTCAGTGGGTTGAAACAATCCCAAAAACATGATATTTAGCCCCTGGAATGTGAATTTTACCAGGGGAACCCTGCTATAAATGTGTGTTTTATTCCACTGGAATGCAATTGTTAATGGGGGACTATCCCTTGAAATGCAATTAGTATAGTTATGGGTTACTTTGAGTAGCAATTGGGTGGGTTTTCATGTGAAAACCTGGTAACCCCGGTATGTACGCCTTAACAAACAAATCACACAAAAGAGTAAAATCACTCACAATAACGTTAACATCCTATCTACTATCTCACAGGAGATTGATCATGTGTGCGTCGATGTCTTCTCTCCCACTGGCAGTCGTTAAATTTGACTTCTGGATCGATGCATGTGCAAATGCCCCTTTAGACAATAAGAAGAAGCAAAGATCCACTGTAGTGTGCGAGATCAGAATAA
Source organism: Enteromius viviparus (assembly GCA_032353835.1). Taxonomy (NCBI): domain Eukaryota; kingdom Metazoa; phylum Chordata; class Actinopteri; order Cypriniformes; family Cyprinidae; genus Enteromius; species Enteromius viviparus. Next base: position 10,911,220 of record JAUCNO010000152.1, read on the forward strand.
ATGTAAGGTTTTCTAACCGCCTGCATTTCTCTCTTTCTCTCCTTATCACCCTTGATCAGCATGTCTTCAATAACTAAAGGCTAATTAAATGTAGCCCCTGTTTGTCACACGCCAGAAGTCAATATGTGAAATAACCAGCATGCCTTTATCAGCTGCATATAAATGAGAAACAAGCGGGGAAAGAAGGATGACAGGGTGAAAGAACAAGAGCATCTTTCCTTGAAAGAGGGTCGGCCTATTTGTTTGAGTGACAGATCGACCTATTCCGCCTTTCAGGAGCTAATGCTGGAGCGTAAGGGGCATAAGTTTGATGTATCGAGCAGGGAAGGGAATTTTTTGAAGACTTCCACACTTCCTAAGAGGTTGTCAAAGCATAATGAACGAGGAGAATTTTAAATTCAGTCCTCTAGCCATAAATATAGGTTTAGTTTTTTTTTCCCCTCTTCTTCTTTTTTTGTGTCGTATTCATATTTACCCCCCGAGCAAACAGCCACATCACTGTGACAGGTAGTGTCCTAGTGTTTATTATTTGTCTCATCATCGCTGTGAAATAAGCCTGGGATGTCAATACCCACATCTGTCTGTACGACATCGCCCTGTGAATATTTCCTCTACTAGAAGTGTGTTTCTTTTCTTTCCCTGTCTATTGTTCTCGTGTTTATAAATAAGTTTGTCTGAGCCTTGTCGCCTCTGTTGGGGAAAGGCAGTCCATTATTCAAGCGTCTCTTTCAAACCCCACAAAACTGCTGGAGTCAGAGTTATTCATGGCCAGCTTTTGTTTTCCTCCCTTCTTCCTCTTTCTTTCTCACAAACAGCCATTGACTTTCTACCGAAGTCTCGTGCTGTGGGGAAAAAGCACAGGGTCTCGAGGTGAAAGAGATGTAGATTTTGAAGTAGATAAGATGTGTGTTAGGGAAAGAGCGCACACTTACACACGCACTACGAGGTCTCTTTTGGTTTATCTAGTGAGAGGCACCTTTAGAGCGCTCCGAAGGCTCAATGAAATGCCGCTGTGTGTGACATTTATCCGCACTCTTGGTGAAGCACACTGCTTTTTATGCCTGTTAACTCTGGGCCCTCTGTTCTTCACTCTGTCTGGGTATGTGTGTGCGTGAGAGAGAGAGAAGGAGACAGACTGTATGTAAATGTGCTGGATATTCTCTGTTGGTCTGTGCGGGAGAGTCTCTGTTTCGCCCTTAAATGATGATTTCCATGTCATTGGGCAAATTCCATTTCACAGTGATAAGAGGATAAGAGCGGACATTACACACATGATAAGATAAAACGGATGGGTCACTTCTGTTTTCTCTTCTCTTTTCGTCACGTCTCATTTCTTTTCTCCTGCTCTAGTCTTATTTCGACTTGTTGCTTTTTTCTTCTGTCTCTACTGAATCTCAGGTTTTCTCTTCTCTTCTCTTCTCTTCTCTTCTCTTCTCTTCTCTTCTCTTCTCTTCTCTTCTCTTCTCTTCTCTTCTCTTCTCAGATCTTCTCAGATCTTCTCTTCTCAGATCTTCTACGATCTTCTCAGATCTTCTCATCATTACATTTTGACTATCATTTCATCTTGTCTCTTATATTTTCGTTTGTCTATTCACCATGTCTTAAAGGGTTCCAAAGCTGTTGTTTAACTTTTTAACACAATTTAAAATATTTTGGATGAAAGCTGACTGCCAAGAAAACACTGTCAAGGTCCGGAAAAGTATGATAGACTTCATCAGAATAGTCCATCTGCTATCAGCGGTTCAACCATAACATTATGAATTGACAAGAATACTTTTTTGTGTGGAAAGAAAACAAAAAATAATGACTTTAAGTGATTAATTAAAAAAAAAAATCTTGGGTAAACCTTTAAATTATTGTCTGCCACTCATCTTTTCTCATTTTTTTCTCTGGTTTCTCTACTTTTTTTAATGTCTTCTCTTCATTTTGTTCTTCGCTGTCACTCTCACTCTTCTCTGTCTCCTTTGTGCCTCCATTTCCAATCCTCTGCTTGACCTCCTCTGATCCTCATTTCTCGCTGCCCTCCTCCTCTCCTCCCCTCCTGCTCTGTCATTCCATCTCACTCTTCTCTGCCTCTCGCTGCCCTTCTCTCCGCTACGTTTGTAAATCCCATAAATTTGCCGTGGCCTATGAACGGGAAAAAGACTTTGGGAAGTCATGCGTTGGTCTCCATGGGGCTGGTGGCTGGGCTTCCCATGATGCTTGTTTCTTACAACACATGTTTGTCAGCTACAAGACAACACACATCTCCAGTGTTTTAGCATTTCAGCTGGAAAAATATATTGATGTATTTTACAGTCTGACACTACATGAAAGCTATTACATAGTATATGACAAGAATAAAGAGATGAAGGGAAGCAGAACTGTGTAGTTTATATTTAGTATTAGTTAACGATGTGTATTTCCAGACTGGCATGTTGCAGGGTTCTCTTGGACATAGAAAACCTGGGAAATAAATAAGTAAATAAATAAGAAAAGACAGTCAAAATATAAAATATTTTTATATTTTTTATTTTTATATTTTTTTTATTAAATTATTACAATTAAAATTAACATTAAATACTAAGTTTTGTTAACTTCAATACTATATTAAATAATATTTTATTATATTACACTATTTTACAATATATTACAATATATACCACTTTACACTATGTTACTCTACAGTAAATAATGTATATGCACTATTACTAATAATAATACTAATTTGAATTTAAAAAAGCAGTACTAGACACGTGAAACAGCAAAGACAACAAAATGTACAGTTCAGCAGTCATTACGTAAAATGGTTTGACCACTGAATGCCATGATTGACCGGTCGAGAGTCAAATATTCCAGAGAGTCATGTTATAAATTGATTGAATGCCCAGAACATTATTTTAAATCTCATTGGGAGCGTCAGTAAATAATTTAGGTCATAGAGGTTCAGCAGACCAAAAAGGGTTGCTAATCCCTGCCGTAGACGTCATGATGGTAAAATGAAAGATTTGCTGAGATATTCCTGTACTTTGGTGCGGTGTGGAAGCTGTAAAAGGATTCAGGAAAAACTGTAGAACTATGTGTGCCATATGTGAGCGGCATCTTTTTCGTCTCAAATGACGACAGAGGAGCAGTGAGCATTCTGGTCCTGACACCACTAAATGCAAAGCAGGCTAAATCGGAGACACGATTACGACTCTCTCTTCCTCTAGCGCCCTACATCCCCTCCTCGCTCTCCTAAGGGAAGGAACAGCAGCATATGCACTCTCCCAACTAAAAGTGATTTTTTTTTTTTTTTTACTTCTCATCAGATTTCCAATTTAGAGAGATTACTGGGTGAGGCCATCATTAATGGAACCCAAATAAGCCTTTGAGAGCAGGTTCAGAACAGGCCTATCTCAGCACAAATGTAGCATTAGCAGTGCCAGGGATGCACTCTCTCACACACACATGCACGGACACACACTCGTGCTCCCAAAACACATCAACAGACTCTAATCCAGGATCGTCAGAGAGCATGGATGTGTGTCAGTCCCAGCTTTGACTGTGACACACACACACACTCTCTCTAAGGCCTGAATGCTGTGCAATTTGTGACGTATTAATGTAAGAGTGTGTTCCTAATCCCTCCATTCCCAAGCTGCATCTTCAGCCTCATATAACCCGAGGAAGATACGGAAAGAGTAGACATGATTTGTGCAGAGAAACAAAGGAAGAATGCTAAAAAAGAGCAGGGAGGGTTGAGGTTTTGATTTTCTTTCTCCTTAAAGTGCCAAATCGAACCTTGAGGTGATTTATACCAACATCCACCCTGGCACCACTCCCATACTGGTGCCTAATTCACTGCTCAGAGCTGAAGATAAGCCCAGAGGGGAGATGTTTCTTCCGTACATGTGTAAAAGTGATAACGGCAGCGTTTGCTCTTTGACCGTCCTATTTGGTTTTAAGGCAAGAGGACTGTGCTGATGTTCCTCTTAGAGGCACTTGATCCCACAGTTTCCTCCTGTAAGCACTGAACTCTTCAGTCAACATTGTCACGCCAAAGGCAGCTTTATATTGATATCCCTTTGCTTTCTATTCTTCTTCTTTTTGCAGTTTAATGTAACTATACAATCAGTCACAGCCGGTTTTGTAGACAATTCATCTATTTTTAATCAGTTTTAAAGAATTTAAGATTGAATTTAACAAATAAATAAATAAAGCATAATTAATAGCAGATGATTGTACAAAAAAATAAATAAATATATAAATATATATATATATATATATATATTAGCTTTTTAGAAGCAATAAATCGATCAAGTGAGTAAAAAAACACTTGTGTGATATGTATTTGTTATTTAGTTAAGGAATAGTAATATTTCAAAATACTAGTTTTTTTTCATTTTGTATTTTTTGAATTAAATAAATGTAACCTTAGTGAGAATAAGCAACTGATTTCAAATACATGAGCAAAAATAAATTAAAAAATAAAATCTTACTGATCCCAAATGTTTTGAACAGTAGCTTAACGATGTTTGCAAAAAAAAAAAAGAAAAAAAAAAAAATAGATTAAAGTATAGAGTTTGGTAAATAGTAGCGACTGGCATCCACTTACATCAGTTCTTGTGCTATTGCTAGCTCCGTCTTTGAGATTCTTCTCAGCAGTGGAGACCTGTCAGCATCTTTCAGAGGAGTTTAGTATTCTTAACGTTATCATTCTCACATTCTCACTTCATAAGAGCAGAATGACAGGATGACTCACTTTATTCTCCTAGCTTCGTTTCCTTATTACAGAGTAGGTTTGTTTAATGTCGACGTGCATCACATGACATGGAAGTTACTGTTTTATTCAATCTTCTGTTTTTCATTTTTAATATATAACGGTGGTGCCGTATAAGCTGAGAGTAATTCATATTGGGCAGAACAAAATATTTGATGACGATGTCCTAGTACAAAAACTATCCCTGGTTGAACAAAAAAATAAATAAATAAACACAAAAAATCTGGGTTCTGATGCAGATGACGTTGTGAAATTGTGCAAGATGTGCATTTGAGACTAAAGTGAAATTCATAATCAACTTTTTTATGGATTGTTGACTTGTGGTACGCTTTCTCCAAACTCTCGAGGAATATTATTGCAAATTTTTTAACTGATCTTGCTGAAGTGTGGGTATAGTGGGCACTGGATATCTGCTGTGTCAGGAAGTTTAAACTTAGGAACAATTGTGTGATTGCCCTGCAGGCCTGACAAAAAAGTGCTTAAACCAGAAATATCCTACACAAGGAGGAACAATCCAGTGAGTGAAGCTGGAATAGAGCAAATGATGCGATAAAGTGAAGACGGGGTGGACAGAGGTCAGAAAGGAAGCTGTAAGTGAGTCGGAGAGCGGTTGAGTTTGGGCTCATTTTTGCGCAACATAAAAACGCGGCAGTGGCACCTGTCAAGACAGTGAAAAGAGAGGAGTGAAGACACAGGGAGAAGCCGAGTACTGCATCTGACATTTAACTTCACGGAGAGGAGCTGCCAGTCTGTCACCACTTAAAGAGAGGGAGAGAGAGAGAGAGAAAGAGAGGGAGAGAGAGGGTGTGTGTGAAGTTGTTAAGTGCTTTTGTGGTGCTGCTCTGTCAGCCTCCCACTCTCCTCTCCGTCTTTGTCTTTTTCACACCCCTCATTTAGCCGTAAACCTCTGTCGATCACACACACACACACACACACACGCACTCTACAGCAGCAGGATGCATGGTGACAATGGTAGCGTACTGGAGAGATGCGGGGAGGGAAGTCCTCAACAACTCCTTTGCTTTGTGTGTGAGACAGAGAGGGAGGTAAATAAAAGGAAACGCGAGCTGAACAGAAGTATGGACGTTAGGACAAAGCTGGAGGTAGTTTCACACGAAAACAGTTTACAGAAAGCATGGCATTTGTTTGTGGGCTGTGCATGTGTGTGTTTGGATGAGCTACTGTTAGCAGAACTGATATTGTCTGGTAAGTGTTTGCCTTCTTAGGAAAAAAAAGTCATTGACTTTTGTGTTTGCACCTGTTCTCTTTAGACAGACAATTAATACTCTATCTTCCTGTCTACTGTAGATTTGAGAAGTCAAATCTACACATACAGTACTTCCCTACTATGCCATTCTTTTTATATAAGTAGTGCTCGCTTTGAAATATGCAGTGAGAAAGATCATTGAACATTTAATGTTTCAAGGTTATATATGTAACCCTAGTTCCTCAAAGGTACGGAACACTATTGACCAGGAAGCATAAAAGCACGTGAAGTGCAGCCAGCTTCAGCTTCAATGTCATGAAGCGAGTGCAGGCAGGGATGCTGGAAGTGTGTTTACAAGACGCAGAATCTCGTTCCTTTGAGGAACAGGGTTACATACGTAACCTTGAGACGTTCCTCTTCAGGAACTCAAACCATGTTGACAAGACGCTATGAGGAGCAAGATGCCCATGCCCCCAGACTTGCAAATCCCTGCCTAGTGTGTGTACCTGCACAGCTAGTGCAAGAGAACAGCAGAGCCTTGTAGAAACAGACAAACATGTGGAGGGTACATGTGGGACCATCCCACAGCGTTACAGATCTGCTGTATAAAGACACCAGATATCAAGACCTTGGAGGCCTCCACACTCCTAGTTGAATGAGCCTTGACTCCTGTTATTGGAGGAAGACCAGAGAATGCATAAGCAGTATCGATGGCATCCACAATAGCTAAGGGAGGAGGACTGAAGTCCTGCAGTACAATTGGATGTGTTTTGATCATAGGGACCCTCAAAATGCACCCACAGGTTATGGATAAAAGGGCCACTGCGATCAGAGATATCCCCTTTGGACTCAACAGGAAGCCCACAGAGGGCCTCTAACATCATGGCCAGATCCCACATAGGTACTTGGGATCGTACTGGAGGCCTCAACCTCATGTAACCAGGGGGTCTCTACCTTCGGGGTGGAATGGGTGACCTCAGTGGAGAATCTGGCCTGCAGGAACTCCAGCACTGTACCAATTGGGCAGTTAACTGGATCCTGCATTCTCTACACCAAGAAGTGAAAAGTTTCCACTTCAGGGCATACAGGTTCCTCTTGACAATCTTGGTTGACAGACTGGAGGCTATGAGTTGTGCACCCTTAGGGGCCACACTCTCAGCTTCCAAAACTCCGGGCGAGGGTTGCACAATGGTGCCCCATTCCTGTGAGAGGAGGTCACTCCTGACTGGAATCTCCACAGAGAGACATCTAGGAGGGGCATCAGGTCGAAAGACATACTTGGCCCGGTCAGAGGCTGAATGAACATTGCACATTCTAGAGCTGCAAAGAGGTCCACTTCTGCTCTGCAGGATGTCAGACCCTGGCTCTCAGTGAGAGGAGCCTGACCCGAGCCCACATGAGGATCTGGTGTGCCAGCTTGTGTAATAGGCGCAAACGCAGATCTCCTTAGTGGTTGATGTATGAGACCACTGATATGTTGTCGGTGGGCACCAACACATCAAACAATCACTTACATCTGGGAAGAAGTGTTTCAGTGAACATGGCAAGCATCTCCAGGCAGTTGGTGTGAGATGGCGATCCCCCAACACTGTTATTACACATACTATTATGAATGGTTTTATGGTCCAGGGTGACAGTATATAAAAACACACACGCTTTGTTTAATTAGCATCTGGTTTGTCTTCACTGTGTGGTCTTTGTTGCTCTGACGGTGGAAACACATTACGACCCCTCTGATTACCATCCTGTTGATTTGTGGATCATTACTGGTGTATGTGTTGTGCCACATTGTCCTTAGTTAGATTGGTGGGAGGTCCAAATTAATGTCCTAATGGCACTCGTACCTATTTGCAGAGCTGATGAGTAAAAGCACTTGTCTGATAAGGTCAGGCTCGGGTCAGTGTTTACTGTGCAACAGCCCATCTAGAGAATGGATCCTTCCCCCCAGCCCTGTTCATTTAGACCCGGTTAATGGCTTCAGTGAACACCTGCTGACTTGTGTCCGCAGATAACAGCTATTTAGCATGAGGCAGTGATTGTGCATTAAATGCACCAAAAGGTGAGAAATTTACTTCACGCCCATTTGCCGGCAAAAATAAATGCACAAAACCTATTACCGTTCAGTTTGGTTTGTTTATGCGCCTGACAAGGGGGAAAATAACTGTTATATTGGATAAAATCATATTCAAATTGGAGGTTTAATTTAGCAAAAACTCTTTGTTGGTGATGTGTGCACCCTTAACCCACGTACATACAGACTCACAGATACACATGCATCCACAGCGTAATCTTTGTCATCCTTGATTGCGTGCAGAAACAACATCCTGTTTTCATCACTTTGACAGACTGTGAATCAAGCCTCGGCAAACAAATCCCCCCACCTAATTAGACTAACACCCATCAATATGGAGGTCTTCATATGATGCCCATAGATCAGGCTCACAGAACATGTTGCACTGAGATGGAATCAGCCATTTTCATCAGAGTTTACTAAGCATGCTGCTAAAAGCATTGTCTAATTTGTGTTTCAATACTGTATCAGTAAAAGTATTTGGGTAACTGCACAAAAATTCCCATAAATTCATGACGCAACTTCAACAAATCATACTATTTCTATATTATGGTTAAATAATAATATAACATGTTCTTAATATATATGTATAATATATTATATTTAAAATCATATAAACGCACTGTGATAAGCTATAAAGTTGCAGTCAGTGTTATTTTATTACTCTCAGATACTGTTTAATAGTTTAAAATTGGTTTTTAGATTGAATTGTTTAATTCTATTTTAATTTGTTCTATTTTTTATTTCATTCTAATTTAATTCGTAAGATTTTAGTTTATTTTTATTTAATTATTTACATATTTATTCAAAAGATAGAATTGATGGTAATGAATAAGATGATGTTTGTGTTAAAAATATATATAAATAAATAAATCCTGTAAAATGAGAAAGCTCGGTGAATTTGCCCTGAGTGTCCTTTCGTTAAATGCCACAAACAAAAACCACCCCAGGAACAGGCTCCAAAACACAAATCCTCCTCAAATTCAGCTTGAGCCAGATCTGTCAAGCTCTGTGTCCCCTGCCGTCCACCTGCCATTGAAACATTCTCAGTGTTTTAGATCAAAAATGCAACGTAGTTCCTCATACATGTGGGAAAAAAAGCAGAAAAAAGCTTTATTCACACCAGAGTCATGGCATCAGGGACACACTACGTTCCACTGCAAAGCTGCACAATACCAGCTCTCTCCTGAGTTATAACCATGAAATTCATTCCTGTCCACGCTCTTTCCTTTCACTCAGCCTTCTTTTACACTTTTTATGTCACATCTGGAGAGAGAATGAAAGGGAGCGGGGTGTGAAAGACCGCAGTGTGTGGCTAACTTTTCGTGGCTAACTTACATTCACATTTGATGATAATGTGCCGTAATAAGAAAAATACACAACTTGTTGTACTTAGCTAACAGAGCGTTAATGGCCATGTAAGATGCATGAGTGACCTGAGTGGAACTTTTTCAAAATTATTTCCTTGTTTTTAATGAGATTCTATTTGCGTGTGCTTTCGTGTTGTGTGTAGTTGAATCCTAATGAGTTTGCGTTTGCCGTGGTGTACGAGGTGCCACTGTAAATTGGTTGGTTAACGTGTGATCGCCCTGAGGCAGATTGGCTGTCTGTTTTTGGAAAGTGTGGCATGGAATACATCAACAGTAGCTTCAGGAAATGTGTGTGTGAGGGTGTGTCAGTTTATGTGTGTTGGTTAAAGTCAGCCACATCCAATCGCATTCAATCACTCCAGATTACAGTCTGACAGCCCATGAGTGGCTATGAGGACATGGCAAACACTTCTGTACGCTGAAGGGACACACGGCAGGAGAGAGGTGGAGAACAGGAATGATACAAATCAGTTATACACATTTATTTATATAATGTATTGTTTTTGTTATTATTATTGGACATTGTATAAATTATTATGCACTTATATCACATGACAAAAAAATAAGCAAAATAATAATAGTAATAATAGTACATTGTGAAAAGTAACATATGCTAATTACAGTAATACAACATATTAAAAATAATAAAAAAAAGAATATGTTATGTTCTACTGTGAAATATATTTATTTGTAATATGAATTGTATAAATATAGACACGTAAACATGCAAATATAAAAAATATATATATACTGGATGTGTCTTGTATATCAAAAACAAATTTTGGATGCAATATTTGCGATAATATGTGTATATATATATATACGTATATATATATATATATATATATATACATATATCTATACGCTTTCCAATGAGATTCCCTTGAGTCACATGGTTTCACGTATTCCTTGTCACCTGTAACACCATATGTGCGTCCTGACTCACCTGAGTCAACTATTAACTTCACTCCCTTGCCAAACAAATGGTCTCGCTGCTATTTACGTCGAAGCCTTGGGCAATATCCTCTGCCTACTGTCTTTTAAAACACATTACTCATTTGTCTCTGTCACACAGACAGCGTTAGCACTCAACACAGTCCTGAGGGAGGCATAGGAGTGCTAATGAGAAAGAATTCACATTTAGCTATTGTGCGGCAACTCAGACATGAATGCAATGACTTTAAAACGGTCATACTTTTTTTACGGATACTGTATTGCTTCCCTCAACCCGTCTCTTAGTTTGGTTTCTTTCCTGTTAGAATTCAGTTTCTCTCCGTTTATGAGGCTTGAGGCGTTTATTGACCGTGGATGTTGTGTAAAGTGGGAAAGAGCCAATTGCGTAACCCTCCTCTCTAAGTGGATGTGCGGCCTCAGTTGACATCTTAAGTAATTATGCTCTTTGCTCTTTTTTTATTGAACAACTGCGTCATACACACACATGCACTCAGATCCGGAGTAGTATGGTGAGTATCGAATGGTGCATCAGTCAGCTGCTTGTCTTGTGTAAACTCGGTTGCCCTCATGGCTCATTACGCTCAATAACTCGAACAAACTCCCCGTCTCCAGATGAATATGAAATATGAGAATAAACCATGGTAGTATTGCAAATATCCACACTCTGTGATCAGCAGTTTAATGCACGTCTCTGTTAACCGTGGCCACGATCAATCACTCCGTGTCGCCGGATTCACATCCTGACAAAGGGAAGGAGTGCGTGTCTGGCAAATGAGTGTAAGTAGTAACCATGTTTTAAATTGATTCCACCTTCCCTTTTGGATCCCATCACACACATTTATTAAAGATGTCAACTTTAAACACTAATAAAATAAACGATTAGATCGAATGACTCTTCCTCTTATTAAAAAAAAGCTCCTTTAGAGAGCGATAGAAAGAGACAGGGATACAGAGACAGAAAGATAGAGGTGAGTCATAAGCCATTTTCATTTACCCAGAGGTCTCTTCTCCTTCCACCCTCCGTCTTTTTATTTGATCGACACGGTTGTCTGAGGCATAATTTGACTGCTAGGCAACTGGTGAGGACTTTGAAACCCAGATCCCAGTGTAATTGCATGGTGTAATGAGAAGGGTGATATTTAATGATATTTAATTCTCCCGTCCCTCCATTTATGACAGTAAGAGAGGATGGTGCTCTATGAAAATATAACTCTTGACATCAGTAAGTAATTTTATTCTGAGGGCCGATCTATTTCAGAGAAAACTCTTTACCCACCGGTGACATTTAATGACATCACAGTGGCTTTGTGCACGGATACAAAAATGTATTAGAGACGGAGATAATTTTAATCGGCAGTGAATATGGTAATGCTAGCTTTGAACCCGGTCTTTTGCAGTTTAATGCCGTATGTATTTCAAAAGATATCTGACAAATATCCCCTATCATCTGTGCTCATAGCTGCTCTCTTGTCCTGTGCAAACCCTACGCCAAACTAATTTCACTGCTTTGGCCATGCAAACCTCATTGTTATGCTAACTGCTTGGCTGGTTTAATTTCTAGCTAACTATTTGCCAAACTAATCATATCCAGACTAACCCATAACCCAAAAAAACTATATCAAAAATGCAGCGAAAAAAGGACTTAGCTGACATACTTGTTTGTTGTATTAATGTATTGTTTAAGTTGTTTATATAAGCATATATTATATCTAGCTCTATTTTGTTTCACACAATATATCATATCATAGCCCTATATATATATATTAATCCCAACTGAAACTTTAGTTTGTTTGTTTTTTTAATTTGGTAAAAAATAATAAAAAAATTGCAGCTAACACAATAAAAAACATGGTAGCATAATGAAACAAATAAATGAATAAAAAATTGAGAAATTGAAAAATAGTTATCTGTTATTGCAAATAAATTTATAAAAAAAACATTAATTAAATATATTAAAATTTATATATTTGCATAAAAAGTTTATTTAAAAAATATTTAATAATATAACATTTTATAATTTTTTTGTTTTACATATTGACCATTATATGTATTTTGGGTAGTCAAAATCAAGCAGCTGTTTAGCATAATCCAATTAGTCCCTGTTGGTAGATGCCATAAATACATCTTTCTGATGCAACATGCCTCTTTCAAAAGTCCAAGTGTGCATTGGTGGATGACATCTGCCTCTGGTGTGGTGTGGCCATCTCTGTGGCTTGTGGTTTTGAGAGCCCAGCAGGTGCAGTAATTGAGTCCTGATAGAGTCTGGAGGGGTTTTGAGAAACCTGCTTTACCGCCCAACTCTCCCTCTCTCTTTCTCATTCTCACTCTCTCTGAATGTTGTCTTCGTCCTCTGTGGTCACACTCCATTTGCTGTCATACATCACTCTCGCTCTCTCTCTCTGCTTCCTCTCAAACACAATCCTAGTCCACTGGAAGCACAGGTGTCACCGCTGCTTCAGTAAGAAACGCTTTTGCTATTAAACCCGGGCCGTTCGACCACACTCAATCTCCCTGCTGACCTGGAGAACATCTTTCTTCATTCTGTATTTTCAAGCACCCCGGCTCCCGTTCTTTCCATCTGTAAGGGCTTAGGTGCATCCTTCCAAGCAATCAGGGTACAAAATGTTGGTAGTGTCGTATCCTGACTGCACTGTGCTCAGGTCTCCTAGTTTAATAGTATCCCTGGCTCTCCTACTTTCTCGCTATTGGTGGTCACAGTAGGGATTATGCGCACTGGTTTGTTCCCCAAGGGCCTCCCCAGAGTCTCTGCCCAGGGCTGGGACCCAAGGCCCCTTCAGGCTCTCAGATGACTGACAGACAAGTCCCCAATTCAGATTTGCCCCAAGTCTGAGTCCTGCTCGACGTACAGGCCCCAAAGCTGATCATTTCCTCAGATTAAGAAATGAATCATTCACAGTGCTTAAAAAGTCATGTGACGCCCCTCAAGACTGTCAGTAAAGTTTGAACAAGAAGTTTTGATGGTTACACACTGCAATATAGAAATAATACTATTTTGTGTGTGTGTGTGGTTTTTAATTGCAATTTCATCTGAACTCAAGGAAGACACTTCCTGAAAGCCACAGCTGGAACAGGAGTTAGGTCACCCCCCAGGCTGTCATGTTAAGGTCATTTGGGGAGCTGTCAGAAGGTCATGAAATCAATAATTCTCTGTTTCCACTCTTAAGTGAAGTCGTATGTCAAAAAGGTATTGTCTGTCATCTCCTTTCTCCCATCCAACTAGAAATAATGCAACATGAATTATTAATTTTTAAGCCTATTCAGTTTTGACTATTGTCAGTTTTAGTTTTCCGGAAGGCTTGTAATCATTATGAATAGACTTCACAATAAAGTATTTTATAACAGACAGAAGCACGTTAAATGTAGGTATTAAGCACAAGCTCTGAATTATCGGTAAACTCAGGGTGTAAGAAGTGTAAGAAGAGACAGACAAGGATAATAGAAAAACACAGGAAAACAACAATGGCAAGACACCCGTCTTCTAAACCTTCCTATTTTTGTACTTCCTCTAGCATCTTCCTGGATGAAACAATGGATAATGTGGACGCTCAGCTGTTTTAATGTATGATTGCTCTTCATTAAGTTTCCTTTAGCTAAGATCTGAGCCAATCCATTTCCCAATAATCTCCTGCGTCTGTGCTTGTATTCCTCATCGATCCCTTTGTTCTTGGGCTGTAATTACTTTCTTTTGGCCGTAGCTGCGCATGATTAGACGATGTTTATGGAGGAGAACACTTCGGGTAACACGCCAGCCGTCTCCGCAGACGATCAATGGCAGCGCATGCAAAAATTATCAATCAGTGCCTACTTGGGTTAGAGGAACGAGTGTGTCTGCGAGTGGGCAGACCTAAGAGAGAGCTATAGGGGATCAGGGGACAACACACCTTGTTGAAAAGAACAACATGTGCTTTAATAGCACAACCCCAAAAAGGTTGACCAACATGTTTTGCTTAAATGCAGATCAGCACCAAATCTGTACCAACCAGGGCTTTGTCACAAACATGGAAAGAAATTAAACTGGAAAGATTAAAAAGTAATAGATTTTTTGTAGGTGTAAATGATCACTTCCTAAACCTTAGTAAACAGCCTACCTTGACAGCATTTTAAGGTACTAAAATTACTTTAGTAGACTGGTGTTTTCTGTATAGTATGAATGTGTGTTGCATGAATGTGATGCAGACGTACAACATTTGTTATGCTGACATTGTAATGTGACTTGTTGGAGTCAATTGCATTTATTTTCTTCCTCAAAGGATAGTAAAATGTCCGTTGGAGTCGAGTTCAGACCGTTCTGCATTCTAGTATCTCAAACCGTACAGCTTGGACATGAATTTGATTCCAAAGGAAAGCAAGAACAGTTAAAATGTAAATGTATATACCTTGAATGAAATGTAGGTGACTGAATAAAAGTGTTTGATGAGCACATTAATGTATTGTAAAGACTACTTTTTTCACATACTTAAAAAAAAAAAAAAATCTAGTTTAACATAGAAGTATGTAGGATCTTGAGTCAGTTCCCTCAACGGCCATCTTTTTAATGTTACCAGCAGCTATTTACCAAAATCTCCAAAACTGTTTGCCCTGATTACATTTAAATATCATCAGCAATTCAAATTGCACTAAACAACTGTAATTTCAGGCAGAAAAGAGTAAACAAACTACAGTGATCTTGTTTCAACAGAATAGTGGGTCTTCCATTCCTATGGCTGCCGTATATGTAGATGATTCAAGCATCTATACACGTCTATGACGGCTGCCATACTGAGCATTATTGTCTCTCTCGTACATTTACATACAAGTGGCCCATTTCCACCTCCTTTTATTGTCTCCTTTTATTTTATTGACTTTATTAGTAGCATCGAATCCATTTTTTACAACGTTCTACTCTATTTATGATTTGTTTAAACTCAAACCCCATCTCCCCATGTAGACATTAGCCAGAAAGATAGTTCACTCGATTTCAGAGCAGAGCTGTTATAACTGGGCTTTGGAGGTGCAGTTACTTATGACCTTTTTGTGCTGGGAAGCAAGCGTGTTTACACTGTTGGGTTGTTGGTGTGTGTGTGTGTGTGCTCTTTGTGAGCAGTGTTATTGGTATGCATGCTCACATGCCTCAGGCACACACACATATGCTTCCACCCGAATGGCTATGTGTACAGAGCCAAGCATTGATCCTTCTGTGTGATAACCTGTTCTATTCTCTTACAGCCATGCCATGTCTGCGAATACGGAGGAAAGTGAATCTTTATCCAAACATTCCTCTTGTCATCTCCCCCGTCAGTTTGTCATTCCCATCTTTCGCGCTTTCCTTCTCCCTCCTCACCGTCTCTCGTCCCTCCAGCCCTCCGCCGCTCTTCTTATCAGATGTGTGCACGCGAAAGAAAACAAAGAGTGTGGCGCTTTCATTTTTGCCTCATTATTTTGTAATTTCACAATCCAATAACTTTGCCTTTCCCCAAAGAAAGATACACGGCGCCGCGCTTCATATGCCGGGCCACACGGAACAGAAAGAAAAAGAAAGAGAATAACTGAAGGAAGGAGGGAAGAGTGTATCGTGGCTGCAGGTCGGAGTGTTCAGGGAGGAAGAGAGCTTTCCGTGACGGCAGGGGAGGGAGTCGAATCATAACCATTACAAAGGAAATGAGTGCTGCATGAAAGGAGGCAGAACGAAAGCTGCGTTTGTGTCACACCGTGATGTACATACGCGTTTTTTTGTTTTGTTTTTGTGCACGTTAGGGGTTTGCGAGTTGTTTCGTTTGCATTTAGGTACGAAAAGCGCTGCCTGAGTATACATCAGTGAACCCATTCCCTCCGTTTGTGCACACAAACTTGTATTTTTTTTTAAGTGGCCAACCTCAAAAGATGGCGTACCTTGTGTTTTCATAGGGGACTTGCAATATGTTTTTTTGCCCCTTGCACTTTGAGTTGTTTTGATTTTGTTTATTTATTTACTTACTTACTTATTTGTATCTCAGTGTGTGTCGATTCATGTCTTCAGTTCCTGAGGGTAACCCTTAGGCTACCTCAGCCCTTCACAAACTATCTGTAGGTGTCCCATGCAGATTCCACCTGTATGACTTCTGCCCTCCCGATGTGGTGTCTGCCAGCAAATCTGCTACACATATTAACTTGAACTGAAAACAAATCACACTCGCAGTTTGTCATGTACATCCCATGTATGAAAACTATTAGCTATTAGCTAACGTGAATCTCTTCTGTAATACGCATTGAGTCAAGCTTTGCTATCAGTGTCACATTTTGTATATGTTTTCTGTGCTCTTTTGATGGTGAAATTGATTTAGTTTGGTGCCCCGAGGCAGATATCGCGCTGTGTGAATCTGTCTGGATTCGTGAGTCTGGGGTGTAAGAAATGAAAATGTAAATAGGCTCATTGGAGTGCTTGTGTAAACACTGTGAGGCCTATATAGAGCTAGTTTTGGAGGCAGAGGAGACCGCTTTATTGTGAGTGTTTGTGTGGATTGAGGAGGATGGGAGTGTTCATATGCACGTGTGTCTAAGCACCTGTCCCATTAGTGTATATGTTTAGGACAGTCGTATTTAATTTGAATAGCATAGCGCACTTTCCTAAGCCAAACAGAACAGACTGCCGCACGGCTGTGCTACCAAGTGGAGTTTATTGAACCATGGCTGCCTGCCAAATCTCTGTCTTTCTCTTCATCTTTAACGAGCAAGAAAAAAGAAGAGAGGGTAGTGAGAGAGAGAGAGAGAGAGAGAGAGAGAAAGAGAGAGAGTATAGCTTCTTCATTATCCCCTGTGTTTGAATTAATATTATGATCATAATAATAGAATAACAGTAATAAAGATTACAGCATCCGTTTTGTATACACAGAGCGTTGCTTTGTGTTGTCATTTGTATTATTTAATGATGGGCTTTATCGCACATGCTAACCACTGTGACGAACCTCACTATCATCTAGTCTAAGGAGAAGAGATCTACGAACACCCACGTTCAATTTCCCATTTTATTTCTCTTAAACACAGGATCTCAAAATCTAATTTCGTTTGTGCGCTCTGTAAATATAACAGATAATTTGTTTGAAATTAGCTATGTCACAGAGCATTTGGAGTAATTATATGGCTTGTTATTGTATCAGAAGTAAAGCTCTTCTGATGGAAAGATGTTGCAAGAAATATAAAGGTGAAACTCTACACAGAGGTTGCGTCGCATCAACACAGTGCAAAATCCTGCAGACCTACAAGATGGAAAGTTGTTGTGAGGAGTGCATTCAGCACATATTTTGTGCCCATATTTGGATATTGCATGATTTGCGTAACTTATTTAATAAATTTGAAGACAGCATATACACATTAAAACGGGTGCTATTGCTTCTATGTACCACCAAAGTCCTGTACATAAAGCACTCATGCACCCAACTCGTTTTTTTTTGTTTTCAAGACTAAAGGAAGGAAAGATAAAGAGAATGCAGGCAAACATGGTTTGTGTTGAAAAGATTCACGGGGGGATGGATAAAGAGACAATCTCACCTAGACTAAAAAAAAAGCATGATGCCGCTGGCAAAGACATTCACAGGCAGATGGGTTTATGCATATGCGTTTCTTTTTTGCATATAGGAATGAGTATGTTTTGGGTCAGTATAAATGACCTACAAAGGTTGTTGTGTATAATTCAGTGTTTTTTATTTTATTTTTGCTTCCACTGGGCAAATTGAAAGGCATCCGTTATTTGTAATGGATACACCCACATACAAACATTTTATCACAGGATCAGAGATCCAGGTTAACAGGTATTTTTTGCTCTTTTGTGTGTGTGTGTGTGTGTGTGTGTGTGTGTGTGTTGACTATTGAAGCTATTGCCACCCACAAACTGTGTATTGCATATGAGTGTATGCCTTTGAGAGTTGACAGGCAAGTCTCAGGTATTTTTTCTGAAGGTATGGGTGATGTTTTTTCTATAAACAGATGTGAGGAAGGACTGTAAAGGAGGCAGAGGAGAAAGAAGCACTGTACTTATGTGCAAGAGGCAAGCACAGCTGACAGTGACAAATTTGTAATCCTTCGTTTTTCACCAGCCATGACCAGCTCTCTTTCTTACACACACACACACTGCATTGTGATAACCTTATTCTGTGTGGAGGTCTTTAGGGTAATATCTGAGCTCAACCTGTCCAAATATCTAGGTTGCAGTCACTGCCCTGGAGATAACAAGAGTACCTCTAAGGTTCTTCAAGAGCAACCTCTGCACCATCAGCTCCACCATGCTATACACTGCAACAAATCAATTTCTCAATTAATAGTTTTCCTTATTGAAATGCAATGATGTTTAAGAATTGGTTGTATATATACAACCAATTCTTAAACATCATTGCATTTCATATACATATATTAAAAACATAAAAAACATAAAAAAATAATTTTTGTGCAGTGTTAATCTATCTATCCATTGATCAAAGAACATATGGGTCAAAGGTGAACATATAATATGTCAGCAGTACATTCAGTTTATCTGTGTCTGTGAAATGTATAGCACATTTATATGGCAGTGCACTTCCTGGCATTAAGTCCACCAGATTGACGAATTGTCAAAGTCTCAATCACTCGTCCGTCCTTCCATGTTTATCCCCCCTTCACCTCTCCATCTGGACTTCCTCTCTCTCACAAGCTAGTATGTGTCCCTATGACATCGGCGTGTGTATCACCAGACTCTGCGAATCTGCTCCCACATTGGCGCTTTGAAGAGAATGGTGATTTATTGCCCGCTCAGTGATTGATTGATTGGGACTGACAGAGCCTTAGAGCGAACGTAAACAGCTTCTTTCCCCCCTCCCACATGCATCCCTTGGATATTGACAACTCTGGGTGGCCATCCATCCGACTATCCGTCTCTTCATCCATCCATCCATCCATCAATCCGTCCGTCTCCCCATCTGTATATCAGTCTACGAAAACCTCCTGTTTTCACTTTAGTGTCTGTTTAGCAAAGGCTAGTTGGTGAGAGATAGACAGGGCTTTTGTTTGAAGGTCCCTGCGATGTTGTTTGGAAGTCGCGCTACTGAATGTGTTGATTGTGGTGGAGGTGTAAGGTATCAAGCCTGACCCTAAGGACACGCTGAAGTGGAAATGCTAACACGGTGAGCTGTATAACTTGATCTGTGACATGACTCCGTTTTCCCACTGGGAACTATGAGAACGCAGAAGACGCTGAATGTCAACAGGGCTTTGTTCATACGAATTTCAGTTCAAGCATTTAGGTACTTGAACTTTAAAATGTGAGTGTGTACTATTAGTCTTTCTGCCTGATTTTAATAATAGCTTGTTATGGTCTTGTGAATGCAGATCAACAAAATATTTTCACATAAAAGAAACCCTTAGTGGGGAAATGCACACATATGTGTTTTTCATAGAGAAAGCTTGATTGATGACTTGCTCTCAGCTCTTAATTGAAAGGAAATGGCCACAGGTGGCCTTTGACCTCATCAGGCTTTAAAACCCCCTGCTTTTCATATGTGAGTGAGCATTTTGTGTCCAGTAGAAGAAGTCTGGACTTTGTTCAAGCACTTCTTACAGCTTATTCCTTGTTATTAAAACTCACCGGTCACTATTGCAGATATAAATATATCAGTGTTTGTGTAGGGACTCTTCAGACAAGCCCTTTAAGAAATAGCCTTTTTTAACTATATGTATATGTATCTAGTTTCAAAATAAAATAAAATACAATAAACATTTTGGAAAGATATTCATTTTTTTATGATTTCATGGTTCCTCATGGTAAAAAAAAAAGTTTAAAGTAGTTTATGTTTTGGTGGTAGTCGTTAGACATGTTTTAAGTGAATAGATTGTGTCCTTGCAGTAGGGAAAGGTCTAGACTTTGTTCAATAGCACATTTCCCACAGTTAAGTCTTAAGTCTGGTATAAAGACCCACCAATCGCCATTGCAGATATAAATAGACTTCATTGTGTTTCCATCTAAGCAGGTGGTTTAAGCTCAACAAGTCTCTCATTGGTACAGCATTCAGAAAGAGTTTTGTATAAAATAATTTGTATTTTTGTTCGAAACAGATTTTGTTCACTGCCAGATTGAAACGGCCATCAGTTGGGTTGAGCACACAACATATGCTTGGCTGAATGAGCTGTCCCTCATACTGTAGCCAATCACTCAAGACTTATTATGCTAATGATGTGGGCGGTCCCTGGACTCAATTGCTATTAATTCCCACTTGCGTGATATTAATTACCTCAAGTCAAGTAAACAAGTTAGGGGGTTGTTCCAGGGTTTCCCCACAATGCTTTGTCTTAATTATCCCATTTCTCCTGATTAGATTGAAACTTGAACCCCACAAATGAATTCATTAGTCGGTGGAGTCCCCAGAAAGTGAGCGAGAAGTGCGTGAGCGAGGCGGCCATTTGTTTCTCGTCAAATGTTTTCCTTGTTAAAAAGGCCTAGAATCAGATCTCATCGATTAATATTTCATGTTCTAGTTCATTCATTTTTCACAAAGCGAATAATTTCAACGTCAATCAAAGGACGTCCGTAACAACCGATGTGCTCGGTTGTCAAGAACGTCCTTTGATTGTCCCCCACAGATTGATCTATTGATCCAAAAGTGTAGTCATCAGCCATAGAAGCACATATGGAAGCTTAATGGTGCCATAATATTTCTGCGATGTACCTCCATGTTCAATGACGTGGGTTGAGAGAACACAGTGAGAGGTCAGAGGTCAAATTGAGGTTATAATGTCAGCACAGTACTTCAACTAAACCCTTGTGATTGGCTCAGCCCCATTTACTTATATGAGGTGAGAGCGCGGCGAGTTGACATTCCTACCGCCGGAGAGAAAAATATCACTCCATAAATCTGCATTCCCTCCATTTCTCACTCCTCTCTTCTCCTCTACCTCTCCTCCCCCCCTCTAGCCACTTATTCTCTCCTTGTTTCTTTTGCCATTGCTTTGCCGTTCTCCCTCCCAACCCCTCCCAGCTCTCCCTAATCAATCTGGCCTGTACTTTTTTTCTTTTCTTTTCCCTTTTTTTACCCTTGCTTCCTCATTTATAGAACATGTAAGACTGTGTTTTTCTTAATTAAACGCTGAGCTTGCGTTTCCACGCTCATGAGAGTCACTTCTACAGCATGGGCCGTTGTTGAAGTGGGTCCCCTGCGGGGGAACCGAGCTGGGAACGGATGACAGGATGGATCTGTTGCTTTATTGGGTGAGCGTATGACAGGACGGATCTGTTCTTATCAGTGCAACTTGTGCTTCGGTTTAATTATTCTCTTGTTTCGGTAATGGACTTTTGGAGCGTCAGAGCCCAAATGAGATGTGAGAGGCAGGAGACAACTGATTGCAGTTTCTCCTCCCCCACTGCACACAGAGACACGCAAACACTTGAGGATCCACCGAGAAAAGAGGGGTTTCTCGTTTTTATGCAACCCTTAAAGGGCAGATAAAGGACTGCTGAGAGAAAGAGAGAGCGAGAGAGTGCTCTGGTATTCAGTGTAGTTAGGGCTGCACATGCATCTTTCCTCTCATCCATACTAATGTCTCACTGCAGTGTGGAACGGTGCTAGTTTGTGTGCGCACTCAGACTCTAGTATTTTTTGCATACAGATGACAATGGGAAGAGAAATTGCACACATACACCTGCATCAAATCATTTAGAAACACACAACAGCTTTACACAACCTAAATGACAAACCTTGGGCACGGGACATCTGTAATTCTCACTGAAGAGGACTTGAACAGGTTTTTCCCAGTTAAGTCGTGGGCTCTTGCTGTGGATATTTGTTTAGATGGCTTGGTGGTGCTTTGACTGAAGAGTCCCTACACGCACACATGCACACACGCACACACATGGCCCTCTTCAAGAGGTCGGACAATTGTAGATGGCTTGATTTGCTTGTGAAAGGCCTCTGAAATCGAGATCAGGGGCCAGGTAAACACACCCTCCCTCTTGTTCCCTCTTTTCCAAACCTCCCCGCCTCACTCCGTCCTCTATCCCTTCCTCGTGCCCTCTCTTTCCAGCCTGCTCCTGAAGTGCCCGTCATCTGCATCTCATTAGCCATTATGCTGAGAGATAAAAGAAGCAGAGCAACAACAGACGAAAGGAAGCCATGGCGATCTGTTTTCCCATCTTTATTTATCCTTATTTGATTCATCAAAGCCAATAAATGGACATTTGGATGAGTAAACTCATGTATAATGCCTTTACCAGTCTGTGTGTGTGTGTGCAGTTTTCTGGATTCAGCACTAATGAGGCATTTATCTGACGGGACTGAACTGCGCATTTAGAGGGTGATGGATGATGTTCTTGCCATTTTCTATAAGTGTGTGTGGGTCCATGCAAATTTGTGTATCCACATAGATGTTTTTATGCACTTTAAAGGCACACTCAGTAATTTTTATTTTCATTAAAAAGTTCCACGCATAAAGTGCTTTGCTTTAGTACATTAGGCAAACGTTTAAAATGATGTACACTCACATGAGATAATGTCTTTAGTCATGTAAGTATCTTAATAAAATTGATTGAATGAAGTGGGTTAGAACACAGGACCAGCCCAGTACTACTATATATATATATATATATTTTTTTTTTTTTGTTTTTTGTTTTATTTATTTTATTTTATTTTTTTTTTTACCAGTTACCAGAAATGTACCAAAACTCTTAACAGTTCTCATCTGACCTGCTTATCAAAGGAAACAAAAAAGCCTGACCTGATTAAATTGACTGTACATACCAATAATGTAAGTACAGTATTTGAGCAGCCCCAATAAGATGCCTATCTGCAGGAGTCGTGAGCCACATTGTAGTCCTTCATTTTTGTCATTTCACAGCTATATTTAGATCTTCCTTTTAATCTGTAGAACCCTAAATTAAACAGCCATGTATAGACAATAAAAACCCAACAGGTGACTGCAACATGCTGTTTCGCTTCAAGCACGTGTAATTAATACTGTAACACCCTAATTGAAACACAGAGATGTTAAATTATTTGGGTGGGTAATGTGAAATGTTTACTATATGCTATACAACAGCAATTAATTATTTGTTTATTTAGTTAGCTTTTTTCATCTAGATTTGTGACCTCATATATTAATAGTGATGTGGACGTAGACCTGCAATGCGTCAACTTCCCATTTACATATTCGCAGTATTCTATCTACTTTCACATGCTGTAACATGTTTCTTTTTGATCAATCTCTTCGACCTTGTTTACATCAGCCCGTTGTTCGTGAGAAGTTGGCAACAAGCATTTTGACATCTCATTGCCTGTGTCTCTTTCAGACAGAAATTGTTCTTCCGTCAGAGCCGGCTTGTTTCAATATTCCAGTCTGTTGAAATGTTAATGCTATTCAGATTCCAGTAGACGTCAGAGGCTTTTAAGATGTAAAGCCTAGACATGCGGGGGACCTCGTCTGTGGAATCAGCTGTTGATAGTCAACAATGTCTCTGCTTAGAATGATAAAGGCTTCGCTCCAGACCATTGCTTGTATGTGCAAGGAAGGGATTGAGACAGCTTTGTGTCTTAAGAGGGCCCCGTCCCAGCTGGAAGCCCGGCTGAATGCGAACGATCTGTGGGGGACTTGCAGCTCCGTCAGTGGGCTGTGAACTGCAAACCGCCCCCTGTGGTTCCTCTGAAGACCCAAACCAGCTTTTGGCCTGACTTAATGGCTGCCATTTAAAAACAGCAAGGGCGAACAATAAGAGACCATTCGACAGGGATAAAAAATAGATACTATGCTGACTGCATCTACCTAACCGCAGTGTCTTTGATGGTCTGATATGGTTAGAGGTAATTCTATTCATCACATTCTAAACAAACAAAAATGTAACGGGAGATAAATGAGGTTAGCTTCAGTAAAGCCACAAAAAGGCATTGAGATTTATAGTTTAGCAGAGGATGAAAGCCAGACCCAGCCTATCTATGCCTATTGGGAATGGGTCACTATGTAAAACCGGTGGGAATTGTTGCATCTTGCTCTGTAGCTCCCTCCATTTTTCTTTTTCCTTAGTGTGTCTCTCTCTCTCTTGCTCTCTCTTTCTCTTTTTATATCCCTTGACACCCCATGGTTACTGCTGGGCTTGTTGACAGGAAAAGGTGTTACCTTTGGGTCCTCATCCTAAAGATAACCTAATTAAATTAATTCTGCTTTATTGCAGTCGTGCCAAAAATAAACCAGTGTTTGATTAAAAATATGTCTGTACTTTACAGTTATGCTTACTTGGTAAAACTGAAGTATACATTTATAATAAATAATAAAAATAATTTTAATATACATAAACTACTACTATTATTTTATTCATTTATTTATTTATTTGAAGCTGTATAATCATATCTAAGCTAAGCGACCTTGATGCATTACAATCAAAGTGATACCATCTGCTAGTGCTAAGCTTAGCTCCGTTCATTAGTGCTGGTGTTGATGTTATGCCTAAATATACATTAAAAGCACTTTGGGATGTTTGGGGTCATGACAAGGGTAGAGCTGAAATCGGTTGATGGATATTCTCGTCTCTCCAGCACAGCAGCAGTCTTGTCCGTGCATTGTGTTCCCTTCCCTTCACCCTCGACCCTGTGACATCCCACCTAAGGGGATTAAACTCCACGGCTAGTGGCCAACAATGGCATACTTTGTCTGCTTTGGACAATGGATGCATGTGAACGTGCAGGTTGACACCTCTTGCTCACAAGATCTAAACCAAGAAACTAAGAATTTTTTTTTAGGTATTGATTCAAATTAATGGGAATTTGATTCAACGTCAACACCCAAGGACCATGGAGAGTAGAGTATCCACTTTAAAGCATGTCTACGACAGCAAAAGACAAAGATAAAGCACGCAGGCTAAAAATCATGCATAATTGAACAGGATGCGAGTGATTGGTGTAAATATCCTGAAAGCAGATAATTGCATAGTGGCTTTGGGCTAATGGGCGACCGTTGGACATATGCTTTAAACATGCTTAGCGAGTGACGTTGAGATACAGCGAGATACAGAAAATGTATTTGATAAAAAGTGTTTGAGACTGTTTAAATGGCATATAACCCAATGCAAGTTGAAATGTGTGGCATAAATACTAATGCTGTATTCAGATAAATATGCATGTGTGATATCTTAAGTCAGGTAAAGTGGTGTGCTTTGAAGGCGAGCGCTATATTAAACATCTTTTCCACACACACACATGCATGCACATGCTCACACAGGCGTACATCCTCTCCTGCTGCTGCCTGGATAGTTGCTCACACACACCCCCTCTTGAGTAATTAATTTTCACCCTGGCTGTCGACGCGTGGTGCGAGAGGGAAAAAGGGGCTGCTGCCTGTCTTCCTACTTGCCCGCCTGCCTCCTTGCCTGCGTCAATACTCATTTCTCCAGGAGGAAAACAAATGTATTTAATCCCGGCATGTCTTGTCCGCTGTTTGTATCCCGTTCCTTCCTGTTCATATCCCCCCAACTGGGAAGCTCAGAATTTAGCGCAGCTGCCTAGGCAATTGAATCCTCGCTATGCCAAGACGGCACACCGAACTCCCCTGTGGCTTTTTTTGGCCGGATTGAGTGAAATCTGTCACTGATTAATGAGGTAAAGTGTTGATGCTGTCTGTTGTATACTTGTTGGGAAGTTTCGGTGATGTACGGAAGAAATCAGGCACGCGAGACACACACAACATATGCGCACAAGTCAAATAAATTGCAGAATAAATAGTGACAGAGCAGAGGGTGAAAAAAAAGCACTAGAGAGAGTTTATACCATCAATAGGACCCTGTGATGCCAAGCAATTTATTTTGCTGCATTGTTCTGGTGGCTTTTTTTATGTTTGCAGAGGGTAAGTCCCTGAGGTGGCACAATGAAGGTGAGGGAAACCTTCCTCTGCAAGCTTGAAAACCTTTTAGTGAACGCTTAGCTGTCAGGATCCGTACCAAATCTCACTACAGCGCACGACTTCTTTTCATTTAAAAAGGAGTCAAAGGGGTGTCAACTGTTGCTCATTTTTTCTGTTTTTTTCATTCTCCATGTGGCTGACTGCCTCTGTTTTGCTTTTTCTCACGATTGCGAGCTCTGTCTCTTTACTGGGAGGCAAACCATCTGCAAGTGTCTTTGTGCGCGTGTGCCATACCTGTCCTTATTGCCACCATGCCTGTCCAGAACAACAATATTTCACCTTAAAGGTGTAATATTCTCTTTTTCTCTTTATTTTAACAGGTTCTGGCCAGCTCTGTACTGGCCACAATCTCTCCAGTCAGTGAAGTAAAGGAACAGAGGGTTTTATACAGAGGCACTTTTTTTCTACCTTAGCAGAATCTTTACAGAAATTTGACAGTGTTTCTTCAGGAGATGGAGGCCTGCGAGACGAACAGGATACAGATAGAGTCAGGAAGTATATCCTCCTTCTTTACAGTCTCCTTTCCTCTATATGTATAAATACTGTAAAGATTGAGTTAAAGGTGAAAAGACCAGCTGCAATGTCTCACTGAACTGTGAGAGTTAAAGTTAGACAGTGGCGTGAGAATTTTTAAAGGTCATCCCTGTTAAAAAAAAAATGAAAGTTTAAAACCATAACATGGTCTAGCTGTTGCCCTAGTCTGAAAAGTACTCTGCAATCAGCAAACTTAACCAGCTGAAACCAGCAGATGTAAGACGATTTTTTGCAGTTGAAGTTTCTGCCCTTATCTGGTCTCCCAGCATCATCATCGTCTGGTCTAGATGGCTGTTTTAGAGGGGAATTGTATAGGCACTTATCAAGCCATTCTGGGAGACCATCCTCAATTCATCAAATATTGCATTTCATCAAATGAAATAAAACACCATCAAATTGTACATTTCAGTCACGTGGGATTCGCGAAATGTGCTGGGTGAAAAAAAGACCATGAGAAATAAAAAAAGAACAGTATAAGTAAATAAATCAACGGGCAGAGAGAAAGCGGAAGAGAAGCAACCACCCTTCTGAATAAAGGATGAGGTAGGCTTCTGCTGTTAAATCACACTGGGTCCTCATTGCATAACAGTAAACAGTGGAAGAAAGACTACCCAGGTCATGCATAACTGTGCTAATGTGTGTGTGTCTCTACCATGGTAACATCTCTAAATGAAGCCGCTTTGAATCCATGATTGGGAAATCGGTGGCCTATGAATAGACAATTTATTGTTGCCATTGAGGCATTGATTGGATTGTGCAGGCATGAGTGGTCGGATCTTTGAACAGAACGAGGTAGAGGGTCGTTCCACATTCAATTCTCCAGTATAGGACATTTAAAGTGCAGTGTCCTCTGTAGGAAAGCTGCTACAGTGCATGGTTTTTAATATATAATCCAGACCTTACTTGTGTATTACAGCACTCTCTTATTGTCAGGAGGGGTCGTAGAGTAACTGTCTGAGAGGGCACATCTTATTCCGGCTGTCATAGTGACATACTTTTCACTTCTTCCGAATGCTGTTGGAATGTTGGAAGAAGGTTAGAATTGTGGGATATATATGGTGGAACCTATATTTTAGGTTATATACTATGATGGTATTTCCTAATATTTAAAATGTTTATATATATATATATATATATATACATTGTTTTTATTTGTTTTTATTTAGTTAATTAGTAAATTTTTTGTAAAAAAAAAAAAAAAGATTTTTAGTAAATATATGCATTTTCTTATCTTTATTTTATGAGCTTTTTTATTTTTATTTATTTATTTATTTATTTTAGGTTTTAGTAATTTTAGAATGCAACTTAGAAATGTTTCGTCTAATATTTAGACGTCATCTTATTTCAAGGACCCTTTTCATCATGAGCACCCTCTTATTGCTCACCCGATCGCTCATTGTTAGGTAGGATTGTGGAGTAACTGTCTGAGGAGGCATATTATTACTCCAGTTGTCATACTGACATACTTTTCATTTCCACTTGAACCTTTGGAATGTTTTAGGAAGAAGATTGAAATTGTTGGCATTCTGGAATGAATATTGTCAATTCTTGGCAAATAAAAAAAGAAAAAGAACACTGTTTTTTTTTTTTTTTTTTTCACCCTCACTCTTCTTGTTGAGAACATTACCATAAAAGATGGTGGCAAATTAAGCTGCCTATTTGCTTTATGTTTTTCATGAACAAATTAAACAGGCTCATTAAACGGCTTATTTTTTCCCATCCACCTCTTCCAGTTATGGAAGAACTTTCATTGAGCCTTTACAGCTCACATAAAACATCATATCTGTTCGCAGCAGGATTCGCTGACTCTGGAATTTTCTATAACAGCCTGCGATATGAGGTGCCCTACATTCAAAATAAACCAGTGAGCAACACGCTCACAGTTCCCTCTCTTTCTCTCCGCACTACTTATAGAGCTCCACAGTTAACTGCACGCTCCAAAAGGCCCTTCACTCTTATAATCACCTACTATTTCCTTTACACCCTTAGCCAATTTCCCTCTTTTTTTGTACACCCCCTACGTCAAATCCAACAAACATAAACATTCACTTCAATCTATCTATCTTGTATTGAATGTGAGGAGACTCTATATCTCTTGCCTGGATCCTGTTCAAAACATCTCTCTGTCGGACACAGGGGACATCGAGGTCCATTCAGCCCCAAAAATGTTCTTTTCTCACCACACAGACACACATGAATACACACAGATACTATCTTGTAACACACACACAGCACCTTTACAATTCACCTCAGTTTAAAAGCTCCGGAAACACACTTGCGCTCAGAAACATGCGCATATGCACACTAATGTTCTCATGATTCCAGCTGCAGCAGATACACTCTGTTCTCAGGCCTTTCATCTGTGCATTTTAGAATAAATGAGAGAGAAAATCACGCACACACACACTTTCTCGCTCTCTTACACACACACACACACACACGTACAGAGGTCCTCACGGGACAAGAGTATGTGTATTTGTGCACTCACAGCTTTCATAGCACTTCGAAGAGTTTTTGTAGCTACAAGTCCCTCAGGCTAGACATGTAGATCATCACGGAGGATGTGAGGGCGTCACCTTCCCTGTGTTTGCAAGAGCAAAATGACTATTTTAGTCACTGATTATGAAAAAACCTCGAATCACCTCTGGAGTTAGATGCAAAGATCTTTTGAAGGAGATTTCCCCCCTTCATATACCTTCATCCTGTATGTGTTTAGCTACATATGGGCCTGTTGTCAAGGAAGGACAACCAAGAACGGGAGATTATCTATGGTATAGCCCATAACTATTAGAAATAGTTACTTAAATAACCACTCCACTATTTAAAGAAAAAAGCCTAGTTTTCCAACTCCCCTAGAGTTAAACAGTAGAGTTGTACTGTTTCGAAGCCTATCTCCAAGTCTAGTGGTAGCACTTTTAGCTGCAGCTTAGCATAGATCATTTAATTTGATTAGACCATTAGCGTCTCACTCAAAAATGACCAAAGAGTTTCAATATTTTTCCTATTTTAAACTTTTAGGAGTTACATCATGTACTAAGACCAATTAAAAATGAAAATTGCGATTTCCTAGGCCGCTATGTCTAGGAGCTATACTTTCATTCCAGCGTAAATATCAAGGAACTTTTCTGCCATACCAATGGAACAGCATGGGCAATGGGATGATGCAGTACCTGAAAATGCTGGGGACTTTTTTCAGGCACTTCGTAATATCATGGCACAACACAGAAGAGTCAAGTTTTCAATTGGAAAAATATCAAAATGTTGGTTATTTTTGAGCGAGATGCTAATGGTCTAATCAGATTCAATGAACTATGCTAAGCTGCAGCTAAAAGTGCTAGCTGGAGATTGACTGAAGCAAAAATGGTAAATCTCAACTCTTGGGGAGTTGAAAAGTGAGCCTTTTTTCTAAACAGTGAGGTGTTCCTTTAAAGAAATAGTTCTCCCAAAATGTTTTCCTGTGGGATTGAGGCTTTTAAGCTTTGTGAGTTGAACATATTTTCCATGCAAGTTCATGAGTGTTTGGTATCCTGAATGAATCATTTGATCTTTGGTTTCAGATCTTGTCACTGTTCACAAAACTGGTCTGAATCATTCATTCATGAATCTGAGTCATCCGTTTCTCAAGTTTAAATCCGTGAATAAAGGCATCATTTTGGTCTGTTTTAGAAGCGTTTTTTGCTTATCAAGGATGCATACAATAAAATGTAATATTGTGCAATATTAGTAACATTTTAAACAACGTTTTATGATTTTAACATATTTTAGAATGTTAAGCAAGTCTGCATCAGTTTATCAGGAGCATAGTGTACAAAGAAGCAGAGTGTGTTCCACCTGCCTTGCATGAGGGGGCTTCTAGAACATTCCACCATGTGATCTCTTACGCTGACGCTGTAGGCTCATTTATAACTCTCCACATACTGTTATCACTGACCTTGTAAAACAGGAAGCGGATTCTCTCCTTCTTTTCTCCCAACAACTCTTTATTTCATGCAGTTTCTTTAAAGAAAGGACTGTAAAGAGTCAATTACAAACTGTGAGTCTCAGTGACCAGCCACCTCATAAAAGCTTTATACAGGACAGACGGCCGCTTCAGGCATTATTCATGGGATGTCCCTGATGCCTTTCTCTGATTGACACGAGCCACGATACCACAGCTACAAGCCTCTAGAGCCGCTCAAACGCCTCTGAGCTGTTGTGTTTCAAACAGGACGCTGACCATTGGTCTGGTTTAAATTGGTTCAAAGGCAATCAGACACAAAATAAGACTTTGATTTATTGATCCAGTCTGCAAATGTTTTTAAAAAAGGCTCTACTGGCTGTGTCATCATCACACTCTGAATAAGTGTTTTGCTTTTCTTTTGTAGGTTGAAAATGAAAAGATGGAAATTAGCCAAAGTCGACAGGCTTTTCATTTGAGCACAAAAAAATATAAAAAATAAAATCTTGGCTTTTCCCATTAGAGACTGAGCTCTAAAATAAATGTAAATGCCCAGAGGATATGAGCACACCATTTCCGTTTTGTAATCTTCCCGCAAAAATGCCCACACAGGCTGGATTTGTGTCTCTGTGTTATTTAAAGTTTGGTAACTGAATCTGTGGGGAAGTATCTCATGGAAGTGTCTACTTTCTTGTCCGGTAAGGTGACTCTTTCCCTCTGTCCTCTTTTTTGTGGGTCTTTGAACAGCAAATGTTGAGTCATCTAATGCTATTCTTGAGATACATTCCTTTCGGGCCTGTAGTATATGTGTGTGTTGAAGAAACAACCAGAGCGTACCAAATATGACTCTGCTAGCCAAAAGCCCATCCGTAGGCAATGGAATAGTGGCTATGAAAGTGTGTGTGTGTGTATCCTTCTTGGATTTGAGTGGAATTTAAGACTGTTGAAACACAAGTGTGTTGTCCCTTCTTTGTGTGACGTCACCACAGGAAATGAGGTTACGGCCTCATTACTGAGGGCTGCCCTGTAAGCAAAGTAGCATGGCGCTGCGCTAATTAGGCTAACGAGCGTTCAGCACACTACCTGAAACAAAGACTCCCTGTTTCTTACCCAGCTGTACAATATCACACTCACTAACACCCCACCAGACCAGACGAGCACAGGAGGGTTTCATTTGCTGGCCTCTCACCTCTCTTTCATGAATTAACACTGACACAAATACACTCTATGCTATATTAAATGTTTCCTGATGTGTATTGAGCATCAAAAAGGTTTTAAATAGTTTGCCCAAAATGAAAATTCTTTCATCATTTACTCGCCCCCATGTCATTCCAAACATGTAAGGATTTCTTTCTTCTGTGAAGCACAAAAGAAGATATTTTGAATTATGTATCTACTTGCTGTTTTTCATGGATTTACAATGAATCAGGACTAAAGCCTTCAAGTTTTAAAAAACACCAACTTTAACGATACTGTTATGATTCTTCTTTGGTCTTTCTGAGCTTTACCTTTCTTATTCATATTTCTTATTTATTTATTTATTTTTTTTTTTTCATGTAAAGACACAGCTGATTTTTTTGTCAGCCATTACTCCAGTATTATATAAATGTTCAGAAAGCATTATAATATGCTAATATTAAAAACAGTTTAATTTTAAATTTTTAATTTTTTGGAAAACATTTTTGGATACTTTTATGAATAGAAAAGAAAGAACAACGTTTATTGGAAATACCAGTAATACATTATGATGTTACAAAATATATGAATGTCTTTAAGGTAACGTTTTTTTCAATTTAATGCATCCTCGATAAATAAAAGTGTTAATGTATTTAGTAGAAAAACCAACAACAGCTACTGAACAGTAGTGTATCACAGTAAACAATCACATTTCACATTTTTGCACATGTTTTAGAGTTATAAATAAATTATATATAAAATATATAAAACTTAAATATATTGGCATGTATTTGCTTGTTCTTTGATATTGTGAAATAGGATTTATACTGATAAGGTTCACTGTCTCAAAGTTCTCAGAACAGGCTCAATAAACTAAAAGAACAGTCTGATCAGAACACAGACATGCGATGATCTAGCACAAAGGGGTTTGATTTATAAATGCCGTATCTTTTCTTCTATGTCCAGGTGAGGCAGATGTAAGATGTGAAGTTTCTGAGAAGGCTTTTGGCTTCAAGCAGGGCTAATACGTTATCTTGAGATCTGACCATTTATAGTGTGAGAGAGAAGAACACAGAGAAACTAACAGCTGAACAACATAGTGGTTTCAGAGTTTGTGCATATGGTTGAGGTTTATGGGAAAGTGGGAGGGTGTGTATGTATTTAGTAGAGGTAGACTGCGCTTTACTTCCGTGTGAAATATGTGAACCATTACAGCCCAATTCACCCATGGAATGACTATATAACTAACAGACTGAAATGAGTGAGGTTGAAAATTTGGACCAGGTGTTTGATATCACCACTGTTTGCTCTCTTCATGTCCTTTCATATTATTCTGCTGTTTTTGGAAGCTTATCAGATTTTACATGCGCTTGGACAAACACACACTCTCAGACCAAAACTGACACACCTGTCTATCATTTTACCCACTAGCTTACTTTAGCACTTTCCTTCTCTTTTTTTTCCTCTTCATTCGTCTCCTCTCCTCCATCATTCCAGGCTCGTGAGCTCACAAGAGTTCCGTCACTGATGAATAATATTGATAAAGTAGGTTTGCTTAAACAAACAAAAACACACTGGCAGCCCACATAGTTGGAAATATTGATTCTGGAATACGGCACAGTCTTGGATAGAGTTCCTCTTTGTTCATGAATCAAAGATAAAACGGGCCTTCAGCAGAAAGCGAGAAGACTGGTATGCTTTAAAAGTGAATATCACACGTTAATGGATGTTTACTTACAAGATCGCTGCTTTATTCTATATTTACAAACTATAGACAGATGTGAAAAGATATTCATGCTGTTATAATCACACACGCGTTTTCCCTTGCCAGTGCTTACAGTATGTGAATAAACCCACACACACACACACATGCCCATAGTTATATGGATGCTGTTTTGATACTCTAACTTGTCAAGCTAAAATAGATTAACCATAATTTAAAATGAATAAACCATGTGTTGTAAAAGTAGTTAGAGACATTTTAGGTTCTGTTATTAATTTATTTATTATCTAAATGTCAGATGATCATTAATTTTTAGTTTAAAGTCATCAGTCTACACTGAGTTGCAAGGAATTTGTTAAGAAAGCCTTTTAAGAAATGGTTTAGGAATTAAATTATGTTTATGTTCCTGACACATTTGTTGCAATCAGCCACTGGTACATAAATGGTTATAATGTTATATTGATAAATTTACACTATTTAATATTGCAAGTTTAAATAATAGCCTAAATAGAAACCAACATTTGAGACCAGTGATATGGTAATAGTTAAATATATATTTTTATAATAATAAAACTTTATTTAAAAAAAAAATGAATTAATTTTAATTTTAATTTTAATTTTAATTTTAATTTTAATTTTAATTTTAATTTTAATTTTAATTTTAATTTTAATTTATTTATTTTTTTACAGAATAAACTGGTTCACCAAATTAATCATGTTTCCCAATGTCTCATACAAACCAAACTAATTTTATTTCAACATACTTCCTTGTTTTCTGAACCTGTGCATTTACATGAACTGAATTAACCAGTTGTCCACCATGATTCAGACTTTCCAGCACCTCATATCTATTACTGAATCAAAATAACTCATTCATATAAAGACAAAGAATGTGTTGTCATATCTTTACTGTTGCATCACTTTCCACATAGTCCCGAACACTGGTTCCCACAACACAGTAAATCTGTAACACCTTAGTTAACAATTCGCTGAAGGTCCAGCGGTGAAATTCTGCTATTTTGTTTGTGTCTGGAAGTTTCCCTTCCTCCCACTGCATTCGGAAAGCAGGCCTAAAGCAAAGTTAATATCCTACCCTGCTAAACCTAGTGTTTAATCTCAACCAAACACACATCTTCTTACAGCAGGAGCCCGTGCACACACACACACACACACACTCCACCTGCTGGCTGTTTGTGTGGGCTTGTGCATAGCGCAGTCTCTCCCCTCTTTTGTTACAGAATTTAATTTAATCGATTTACAGATTGGAAACTTTAATTAAGGAGAATTCTTTGCCTCTTTGTATTTTCCTTCTTCGTCTTTGTTCCTAGTATAAAGGCAGCTGGAATGTGTGAGCGTAACTTTGTGAGGGGAAAAAATCCCTTTGTGTCTGCGTTAGGATGTGTGTGGAAGGGTGGGTGCGTCGCCAATCATCAACCAGCTAAAATCCCGCTAAGTAATGATGCAATGCACAGCTATGTAAAGTTAATTCAACTTTGACTTGAATACTTGACCCACGTAAACGTGTTGCACACATACGACACTGCAGGAATGATCAATATTCCAGTCTGCTCCTGTTGCAATCATGATTGTAGATAAGTTCCTTCCTTTTTTTATTATAAAGTTAGCCATCATGTATGTTTAATGCTGACATTTGATTAGCGTATTTTGTCTGCTCTGTTTCAATTCCACCGCAGCACACAGCGAGATGAAAGAGCGAGAAAGAGTGAGAGAGGCCACATCACATTTCTGTCTTGAATAATGATTTCGACCTGCTCCTGAAGACTCAAACACCAGAATGCTAAAGACAGGCATACTGAAGTGTCATCGAGAGGGAGAGAGAAAGACAGAGATAAAATGAAAATGAGAGGAAGAGAGCAGCAGATTGCTATTTTAGATTCTGAGCCACTCCGTGCAGCCTTGCGTCTAAATCTAGGGAGTAAATGGGAGTAATCTAGAGGAGGCAATGTGGTATAATTAAAAGTGTTTTTGATGAATAGGAGAGAGAATTCCCCAGTCTCTCTGTCCCTCAGTCCCTCTTTCGCTGCTTTCATGATCTCTCCTCTCTATCTTGCTCTCAGCGTTATACGTGGCTGAGAGCTGGAATGGGAGCTCTCTCTCTCTCCTTTTTCTCTCCAGCGCAGAGCCCAGTCACATTAATCAGAGCACTGAGCTGTCAATCACCGCTGCAGGCACAAACCCTTACGCACACATATATACATACTCATAGCATCTTAACTCACTTTAGTATAGTAAAAAGACTCAGCATTGTAGAAGGCAGAATAGCATGGTGAAACATATAGGAAACAGCTGTGCTTTTCAAAGAGAGCTTTTAATAGTGTATAGAGCAACTTGAATTATAAGATCTGCAGCGAGTCACATTTCTCTTCAAAAGGAAATACTATTTTGTGAAGGATAATTAAGCACACAGTGTGGAATTTTGCATATGATATTAGGACATTTTATATTTGCACATTTGATATATAAGACTACGGATCAATTCTCAGTATTAACCAGTTGCTTATTAGCATGCATATTATTAATATATCTGAATTCTGGACCACAAAACCATAGTCTAAAGTCATAAGTACCATGGGTATTTATACCATGTAGCATTAGCCAAAAACACATTGAATGGGTCAAAATAGTTGATTTGATTTTTTTTTCTCCGATCGTTAATAATTGTATGTACTATGTAAATATTTTGTAAATTTACGATTTTGTGAGTATTTAGATTTTTTGCACCCGCAGATTGTTCAAATAGCTGTATCTTGGCCAAATAGTGTCCAATCCTAACAAACCATGCACTGACGAAAAGCTTATTCAGTCAGCTGATGTATGAATCCCAGTTTTTGAAAAATTACACGTTTGACTGGTTTTGTGGTCCAGGGTAACACGCTGGCTGTTTAATTAGTGCTTATAGAGCACCTATTCTGCATGGCCATATCCCATAATCCTACCCTATACCTAAACATAACAACTACCTTAATAACCATTAATAAGCAGCAAATAGTTTGGTAATAGTAAGAATTGGACCTTAAAATAAAGGTTGATAAAAACTGCATTTTAGTAATGAGAATCAAATGGCAATGTGAAAATTACATTCAGAATACATAGTAGTTAATCAAGTTTGAGAGAAATGTGTTTAATGGTACCGTTTTTTTTTTTTTTTTTCTTGAGGGTGAAATATGACCTGGGCTGATCTGCTGTGTGCTTGCCTGCTAAATCGCCAGTAAATCTGCATTCACAGCATGTCATAGATACCGTCCATAAACATTAATTCCTAAATAACCTAGAATATTTCTTTAAATGATAAAAGGCAACAGAATCTGAGAGAGAGAGAGTAGAAACCGGCTGGCCTTATAGCCAATGTGTCTCTGTCTAATATTATTATACGTGCAACGCCTCCACCCTCATTCTTTCTTCTGTGTTTACTGGCAGTGTTCATCAGAAAGCCTTACTGAACAGTGGGAGTGGAGTTCTCCTTAAATGTTTTTCTCAGAAATCACTTTCACTTTAACTGAATATTGCTTTATATATATATATATTTTATTTTTTTATTTTTAGTCTTATCGTTGTTCTGAGAAAAGGAATCTGGCCACCTTTACCAGTCTTTTCAGCAGGTTAATCTCTCATTCAGTTATCTACGGTGCTATGAAATTCTATGCAGAATGTGTCTTACATCAAAAATCAAGCAGACTCGGTTCAGAAACAACAGCGAGATGAAAGGTGGTGGAATTGAGCTCCTCTATCTCTCTTTCACACCCCATCATCAATAACAGACACAGATTACAGATTGATCCACTGTCACCCAACGCCAAGGTAACCATCTCCTCCAGAAACAGGCCCTGTCTGATCCAACAATACAGGGGCCCCTGGAACAAATGTGTGTGGGTGTGTGTTTGTCTCCAGTGAATATCTCACATTGGGGATGTGTGTATGTTAGCATGTGTGAATTATTGCACACAATTTATGGTGAAAGAAAGATCTCCCTGTAAAAGATGCAAGTGCGTTCGTGTCGAAAGTGGATAAACAGTGTTCACTGGACCTCAACCTGATCTATCTCCGGTGAGAGTGTGTGGTAGTGTGTGTGTGTGTGTGTGCCTTTGCTGTGACTGATGGAACAGCTCTGTCAACTCTACTGCCCCCTGTCCAACTCATGATGAACGAGATGATGTCCGTAATGCATCCTTTCTCCCTGACCGCTGGCCACTGGTGCCTTACAAAGTGTGTGTGTGTGTGTATGGAAGAAGAGACAAAATCAAGGAGACAAATATAAAAGCCTCAAAGTGAATTTAATCTAACTATGACAAATGTGAAAGTGCCGCAGGCATATTTTAATCAAACTGATATCCTTATTAACGATGCAGCGCTGGTCACTTTGTTCTGCCGTACAAAAAGTGTGTGCGTGTTTGTGCACGTGTCAAAATACAACAGGGCAAATTGACTAAACACTTGCGCTTTATCGCCTATTACTGCCTGTAGAAAGCAGGAGGTAAACAGAGCTGTGACATAGTGGTTAGAGCATGTGCTTAAATAAGCCATAAGTTTAAAATTGACCTGTCCTCATCCCATTTTACAAATTATTTTCGTTTAATCCATTTTCTATTGGTTAAAGTGACAAAACGTATTTTAAACAGACATTTTGGGTTCCTGAATGCTTCAATTTGAATTGAAACGGAATGCAGGATAGCAAGCTAAAATTGAATGTGACTGAACTTCATGTAACTTTAAAGTAGAAAAGCAAAGTTTCTGAAGACAAACCTGAATCAAGAATTCAATTCCATTTTTCTCACCTTTTGTACATTCAGTGTAATGTGTGTTTTCTTTCTTTCTGCTCCACCCGTTCAGTCCCATCCTCTCCTCCCTCCCCTTCTCATCCAATCCCGGCTATCAGAGCAGGCAGCGGGTGAGCTTAATGAAATATCCTCGACATTACGACCTCGATCGAACGCATATTTACATTTCCACCTGCAAACCCTCCCTCTTATCTGATTCTCTTATTTCACACTTTACCTGATCGTTTTACAAAGCCCAAATGAAGGTAATTGGAGATAACACCTCATGGCGTCCAAAGACATTACCATGTCTCTGTTAATAACGTATTAGCCACGTAATTATGCCCAAATTGTCACGCCACATTTAGGAGATGTATTGAGATTGAACAGGCTGTTTAGCGAAGGCCAGACTTCAACAAAAACAAAATATTTAGGCTGACAAGGGAATTGTTTTCTTTCCTGCAAATCTGTTATTTTTATGTAAACGTATTTGATATGCAAACAGAATAATAATGACAAGGTAAACAATTGATCCACTCAAAAAGACTGATGTTTATCTCTCTTTTTTTGCTGCTGATATGGAAAATACTGACTACAGTATGTTGTCAGTTGGATGTGCTAAAATGGCCACAGTGAAATTATCAGTTTGCAAATTTGCATTAGATACAATAGAAAAGTTTGATTTGATGCAAACACATCCATCCTGCCCAGACAGAGAACTAGAACAGTAAGCTTGGGCCTGGATAAATGCACTCTTAAATTGCTGCTTTGATACGGGGAGCCCTTGGGTATCATAATGTAGTGGTAGCTGAAGTTTGCCAATGCTTCTGAAAGCATCTCACAGAGACTGCGGTCTCCACCCTGCTTGATTAAAACGAATGATTGCATATAGCTTTAATGTTGTTTCACGATCTGGCAGCTGATTGTATGTAAGGTCCCCTCTCTTTATTCTCAGGGCAGTGAGGCAAATGGAGCACAAAAGGCTCTCCGGTAGGGTGCTTGTTAGCAGACAGATGCGTAGTGAACTCTGTCCCTTTAATGCTGGCAAGTGAGCTCTTCATTTGGGTCATTTGTTTGGAGTTCCTGGTGTTTTGGTGTCTCTGCCCTTGCCTCTGTTTACACACAAACAAACAGGGACAAAGACAGGGGCTGAGCTTGTCAACACGCTCCTCTCCCACAGGCTGACAGGAGCCTGGGAGAGGGAAGAAAGACACTCCTACACTGTTGATTTTTCTTGGTGGCTTTTAGTTATTTGTTTGAATCAGGGTTGCACAAAATTCTGAATTAAGGGAATTGGCTCCTTTTCAGTTCATGGGAATACATTGGAATTAAATAAAGAGGGATTTCTTGATTTGTAAAACCAAGATTAATGTTTTTATTAATCAAATTTTTGTTTCCATTAAATAATAAATGATATATATATATATATATTTAACTGATAAAAAAACATAGTACACACATATATATTTTGTAAACAAAAACCTGTATTTTGATTGCGATTATTTATGATTGATTGCGATTAATCATTTGACAGCACTACTTTATTGCTTAAAAATAATTTTTAATCAAATGCAAATAGCAGTTTTGCAGCCTGTTTTGCTGTCTCAACTTAATTGGAATAGGGGCATTTTAACTGAATTCTGAATGGTAAAACAAACCTGGTTAGAATAGTTTATTTGACTGACATCTGTAATGGACGTTGGCATGT
The DNA here is from genome assembly GCA_032353835.1 of Enteromius viviparus. NCBI lineage: Eukaryota > Metazoa > Chordata > Actinopteri > Cypriniformes > Cyprinidae > Enteromius > Enteromius viviparus. The sequence goes on from JAUCNO010000152.1 coordinate 10,951,292, forward strand.
CAGAAACACAAACCGGCGCACCCTCTCACTGTTACGCCCATTAACCCAATGTATTTTCTGCTTATTGCTATTCAAAAGCCATGACAACCTGCGTTGACAATATCATTCTTTTCCTACTAACCTTTCTGAAACCATCACCATGCATGTTCTAACATGCCCGCCACGGGGGTCACCTAGAGCCCGCACCGCAGGAAACAGCCGAGGTATCGGTCCTGGCACGGGTCCAGGGCTTGAATCATTCCCGTTCGACTTCACTCCCAGCATGCGTTGGAACAGAACGGCTGGTTGAACCTGTCTGGCGCGAGACACGGCTGTTGTTTTACTTACTCTGAAAACATTAGAAGTGTAAATTTGTGGCTCTCCATCACAACCTGCTCCCCTCGGGGGCATCTCGCAGCAAATGGCAGCCGTTGCGCACATAGCATCTTTATCTCCCCATATCTCATTTTGGCTCTTTAATTCCCCTCTTTCCAGAGGCTGTATCAGGCTGATAAACGCTGCCCTAGAGTTGTTTTATGATTGTAAAGAAATGCAGATGGGTTCTAGAGAGAAGCCAAGATGCCCCTGCCAGTTCTGCTTGCTTTCCATTTCCTGCCTTCCTATTTGTTTGTCTTTATTTATTATGTTATTATTTTTTTGTCCATTTTTTCAGCCCTGCCACAGCATGATAATGGGCTTTCACTGCTGTTAAGTCTTCAATTTCCCCTGCCCCATCCCTCTTTTGCTTCCATCTCCTTTGGCCTTCGTGCCAGAAACGTGACGCTTGCTTGGAGAGATAGAGCTGCAGCGCTTCATTTTGATTGGCGGTCATCACTCTCTCTCTTTTTTTTGTGTCCTTTCTCCCTCTCTCTCTCTCTCTCTCTCTCTCTCTCTCTCTCTCTCTCTCTTTCTATCTCTTTGGATGAGTTTTGTTTATACGGCACAGCTCTCTGCCCCTAAACTCCAGCCTGCTCTGCATGCCATGTGTTGTGACCATTAACATTGCTGTTGTAGCGCTCACACTCAAAATGGGCCAGCGGCCTAATGCAAACAAACACACGCTCACTAACAAACTCAAACAGGACATAAATAGACTGCCGCTATGATCTTGCTTATTTGTCCTCTATTGTCTTTGGCAGACTGATCAGAGTCTCTTATTTGAGAAGAATCGTTTTAATGGAACGTAAGAAAAGTGACCAGTCGCCCTATTGTGTGCTGTGATCGACTGAAAGAGCCAAAATAAAGACCCTTCCATCTGGGCTGACCACAGAGAACTAGGCCAAACGATGAGCCCAGGAGGGAGACTCGGGTACCACGCCATATGTGATGTTGGACTGGCTTGATAGCAACTATGGCCACTTTAACGATTTAGCATTTAGTCATAGTTACAGCAATTTCAAATGTATATGCACAACTAGTCGAGTTCCTGTGGGCCGGTTGGGAATGTGCGCCAATGCACGAGTCCGATATGAGGATGCAGGCTTTGAAGTGCACTACAATGCAGTCTTTCCATATCTTCAGTCAGCCAGCGCCACAAGCACAGTTAGAAGCCACACCTCTCTCAACTTCCCCTTATCAACAATAACATGCACGCATGTACATGTAAAAACATTTGCAAGCACACAAGCGCATACACACATTTTTGTCTTCCTCCCAGGATGCTCGGTGGTAGAACTCATCCATTGTTACTAGGGCAGGTTCCTGGTTTTCTTTTTGAAGTTGATATTCCTCTGGTGAACATTTACAAGCCACAGACATTGCCTAGCTGCTGACGTCAACTACAAACAATTAGGGTTAGGGTCAATGACTTGACATCTTTTTTTCCCCCTATATATTAATTTATTCATGAAAATGACTTGACTAGTCTTAACTACTATGTACTTAATAAGTACCAAATGCCATTCACTCATCATATGTGTGCATGTGTTATGATGTAATACGGAAGCAAAGGCTCATGTGATGAGTTCATTTGCATAGACATGCCATGCATTTGCATTATTGTTGTCTTTGCATGCCGGGGTTCACTGTATGGACTCTGAATGTTTGCGTGTGTATATGTAATAGCCAACACACACAGCATGTGTAAACACACCAATCATGTGCAAGCCGATAAGCAAACATCAGACATCACCTGTACAAGTTCAACCAGTTATGAACTGTTCTTTGGCCGACCCAAGCCATTTATGTGTGACAGCCCCAATGGAAGGTAGAAAATAGAGTTCGACAGTAAGACATGGAAATGACGGAGAGACTCGGTCATTTGTTTAAGTCGGAGAGCTTGCCTGAACACCACACTTGAATCCTAATGGGCAGAGCCAGTATGAAAGAGCTTGCTGTTCAATGAAAAACGACGAGAGGCTGGGAAGAAGGGATGCAGGGAGGATGGAATAGGAATAGAGGGGTATTGATCCACACCTCAGAGTTGAACTTGCATATTCTAGATCAAAGTCTTTCCAACAGTACCAATACATTGGCCATATTTGATAGAATAAGACAAGCTATTGAATCTGGCAAACACTCACAAATGCTAATCCATTGACCAATGACTTTTGAAAAAATACATCTAAAAATCATGCAATCTCGTGTCTTTATAAGTGACTTCCCAATAAAGCATTAGTTGAAGTGGTAACAATGCATTTTTGAATAGTATAAGAAATTTGCATTGTTTATTGCAGAACTTTGTACTTATCCTTCTAGAAAAAAAGGATGTGGTGAACAAGAAAGATTTGTGTGAGCTTCACTGCTAAAAAAATGCAGTGCCATAAACAAAGAGAGTGAAATAAACAAATGAATGGAGAATAAATAAACATGTAGGGAGGAGAAAAGTTGCATTATAATAAAATAGGGGTTAAATGAGGTCACAGACGCTCCAGTGTGTATACTGTTGCATCTAAATACACATGGGCAGCACAAATAGTAGTCATCACCGACAGCTGATATTAAGGGTTCTTTCACAATTAAATGATTTGTATCACTAATTAAGATAGCTATGAGAAGGTTGTGTCATTATTCGTGGCAGGATGGGAAAATTCGATTTGTTTAGTTGGTATTCACATGTTTTTCCTGTTAAGTCCTACTGATTTATAAAACAGTGTCATTGCAGTACAATGGCTGATGTCCTGGCCAGCTGTGGCTATTGTCCTGACCAGCATTCCTTTGAGGTTATGCGTCAAACACAAAAAGAGACAAAGACAGGGAAATAATAATATTCAGTTATTTTTTTATAGGGTTGGTCAGAAATGTCTCAACCTGTCACCTCAGCGTGTGAATTCACACTATTGCTTTGGCTGAATATCAATGAGTGTGTATATGTTTGTGTGTAGATGAGCATGGTGTGTTGATGCATTTTAATGCTTCTAATTGACGTCAGTGTGTACTTGTTTTCTCAAGGGTGATTTGTGTATCCTGATGATCTGTTCACAGCTAAAATATTCCTGTTGGTTGCATCAGATCAAATCATTTTTAGTATGACTCTGTGTTCCTTCCAAAACTGCTGCTGCTTGATTTTGACTACAATTCAGTCTCTGTAAAAGTCAGTAGCACACTATTGTTTAGACGTTTACAGTCAGTAAGAAAAAAGTAAAAAAAAAAATTCTTAAATATGCATTATTTTGATCAGAAGTGAATGAGACAATTTAGATTATAACTGTTGTAAGATACTATACAATACAATAGACAATTAATATTGTGTCACTGATGATGCTGAAAATTCAGCTTTGGCATAAATAAGTTATATCACTACTGTATTTTTGACCAAATAAATGCATGCAAAAAAGATTTTGTTTAAAATAATTTCAAAAACCTCAAGCTTTGCAATGGTAGCGTAAACGTTGCTTATTGCATGTTTATTGCAGCGCTTTCTCCATTTTTGCAGTTTAAAATTATTATAAATTCTTGGCTTACACTCTTTATTCTGGGACGTGATGCATTATGTCTTCCTGTCAGTCACCATGATCAAAAATATCCTTCTTCCCTGATGAGGTGACCCTGTAACTTTCTGAAGTTCTGGGCTTGCCAGACTCTAGGAGGAAGTTTGAGTTCTGGCATGTGGGTTTACCATCTGTACTTCAAATGACGGCATCTTGTTTTCTAACCAAACGCTCTAAAATGAGCAGGACTGAGTTTCATAATTTCCCTTTAGCAAATTAGAACCTCTTCAAAAATATGAAGCCAATAACATCACTTCCAGTAAACCCACTGGAGGCTTTGGAGACACTAGCCAATAAATCACACAGCTCATAATTTGCACATAAACACGACTGTAAGTCTCTGGCATATGAGAGCTGCAGGGAGTCGCTTCATAATTGTGCTAATTATCATTGAGGTTTCGCTGGTCACTTGTTTGTTCATTAATTTCAAGGCATTTCGGGAAATTAGCAAATGTGCCTAATCAGGAAGTAGAAGCTAAATACACATCTGAACTCGCACACACATCATGTTTTATGTGGAAACTCGGTCTGGCTTGATTAGCAAGAGCGGTCGATAACGTTTGATTGTTGGGTTTGCAGTAGCAGGGTGTTTTTCTTGCTTACTCGTGATATGATCTCTCTCTTTCTGCTCTCTTCTTTTCTACAGAAGTAATATTTAAAATTCCTATGACATTGCTTTTTATAGACACACACACATTGCCGGTTGCCACTTCGTGTGACTGGTAATCAGTCTTTTAATTCTTGGGATGTAAAGAAAACAATACAGGGTCTCATTGAAAGCAAGAGTGGACACCATGAACATAAGTATCTCATACCAATGTGCTAACATTGGAAAATATAGCACTTTAAACAAACAAAAGGTGTACAGAGTGAGTGGAGGAGGCTTTGTGTGCACATGGAAGAGACCGCTGCTTTGTCTGAGGTGCATAAAAGAGTGCTTTGTATTCTGGAAAGAGGGCCTGAACTCTGGGTTCAAATCAGATGCTTGTCTAAGAACACAAAGCAGTCTCTCGCTCTTTTTTCCTCTCTCTCTCTCCCTTTTATTTCTTATTTCTTTGCCGCCTCATAGATCTACTTTTACCTTTGCTCACTAGCCACAAAGGTGACATCTGGGAGAGCAAGAAAAAGGGAAGCAAACAAACAAAAACTTCATTTCTTTTATGAGCAGAATGGTTTGTCATAGGGTGTATAGATTGTGTAATCCTGTGTTCAAGAGTTCCTGACAATTCTGTTAAATGACATACCCACTGTAAAACATACAACGGGATTGGCGGCAACACGTTCATGGATGCCTGAAGTTTACAGATGCATGGAAGCATCTAGACATGCACTGTTTCTGTTTGCGGAAATACTTAGTTCTACTCTGTTCTGAAGAACAGAAACTTTTAGCATATTGGAGTTTATATTTGTTGACATAATGTTCCACTGGAAGCATTACGCCACTGAACATTTGTAACAATCTAGATGCAGCTCAAACATGCGGTCAGAGATGACTGCAAAGGTATGATAAATACCTTGTTATGTGTATGCGTGCCATCAAGTTTTCAGAGGGCTGAGATAAGACTCAACAGAAGGCCTTAGTACAGTGAAATGATAGTGCCACTGCTGATGAAGTGCTTTGAATGGTGCAGGTATTGTTTTGAACGGTCTGTCAGTTACAGTTGTAGCCCTGGTGAACAAACACAATATAGAGATGATAAGCAGCTTGCATAATGTGTTTGTCAGATTGTGTTTGTGTGTGTGTATGTTTGTTTGTCGTCTCCTGTGTCTGTGGAATTTTCTTGTTTCTCTAAGGCCAGTGAAGAAGCTATGTTGCATGCTAAAGTTTTTTTGTTAGACTTTTTGTATCCGTGGCTGTCCAACATCAGAGTTCAGGCATTTGGAACAGAATGCAAGGTGTGTTGCTTTCTTTTGGGATTATGTTTTGGTTTTTGTCAGAATTCCTTTTGGGATCATTGCATCTGTCATCAAGCAGACAACTTCCCAACTCCTTGCTTTATTTAGCAGCTCTCTCTGTGTGTCTGTGGCTTTAGCTATTATATAATTCGAAAGGATTATTATTATAATAGCAGTCATATTAATATTAATTAATTAATATCTACAAAGGATGAACATATATATATATA
>JAUCNO010000152.1:10957425-10975061 GCA_032353835.1 Enteromius viviparus
ATATTAATTAATTAATATATACAAAGGATGAACATATATATATATATATATATATATATATATATATATATATATATATGTATGAATATATATATAATTGCTATATGTATAATAATGCGGTTTTCATAAAAAAAATCACCCAAAATTTATCATATATATATTTGTACTGTGTATAGTTTTTATGTATATTAAAATACAAACACATGCATGTATATTTTTAAGATTTGTTTTAATATTAATAAAACATTTTTTATAAAATTATATATTAAAACAAAAAAAAATATTTATATAAAGTATGCTGATAAAAATATATATCTGTAAATGCGTGTACATATTTTCTAAACATACTGTATGTGTGTACAGTTTATTATATTATAAATATACTGCACACACACACGCACACACACACACATATGTATACACACACAAAAAAAGTACACACGAATAGTCATATTAATCTTATTTATTTACTTATTTTTTTGGATAAGATTATTTGTGATTCATTGTGCAGCACTGCAAAAAAATAAATAAATAAACATAACAAAAACATATTGCATATTACTTTTGTACTGTATTTTTTCAAGTAATACAGGCTTTGAAAATTATAATCAATTATAAAGAAAAAAATTACCAACAAAAAATTGTTTTATGCTTTTTTTTTTTAAAGTTACAATTATTTATTTATTTATTTATGATTTTATGTATTATTAATCTTATTTCCATCCAGCATTTTTATGCAATATCCCCACATTTGCATGAGGAATTGTAGATGGAAAACCAGCTAATGACTTTTTGGTTTCTTCTAACAGTAGCTTGTCATCTCTTAGTTCCTGCCAATGTCGCCCTTGCTCTCGTCACCAATCCCTTGGCTCTGTAAGACATGTTGTGACGGGTACAGTATTCCGAAAATGAACCATTTAACATTATGTAATGATCTGTTTGACTGTTAAGAAATCTTGACTTTTCTCCCCCTCCACACACAGTCTCTGTTTCAGTTCAAACACACCTTAGGCTACAGAGACAAATGACAGTTTATTAGTTTTCATTTCTGAAGAACTCTGATGAGCTTCATTTGTTCCGCATCCATCGCTTCTTTGCATCTCCGTGTGGCCATTTTGAAATGCAAAATGGCACAGTTTGCATTTTATCTACTTAAATACATACACAGCCATTATGAAAGGTGACGTCTGTCGTGTATTTTGTAAGCATAAAAAAATCAAGATGTCAGCAGTAACTCGCCATGACCTCACCGTCACTTCATTTGCCTATCCAGAAGAACACAGTCCTATATTCATATTTCAGCTGGAGGAATAGAGAGTGGACGCCGGTAATTGTGTTGGGCTGCATTCGCCTGCCTATTGGCGTCCGTAACCTCTCCTCAGAGCGTAGAGCACCATCTGTTCCCCACACTCTCTGACACCAGCACCATGTGTACAGATTCATCATTCTGCATGCAAGTGCACAGTGAGAGACAGAGAAAGAGAGAGAGAGAGACTTTGAGTCTCCACCGAAACCCACATCAGATATGTATGCAAAAATAACTAGGTCTTTAAGATAAGATATTCCCAACCCTAGTCTGATGGCTTCACAAACAGGCTGAGAGATTTTGCATTTGTGGGAAGAATAAGAGAGTTGACCAATAGAGGGAGATATAAGGCATTCTGTCCCCTGGTGTTGCTTAGATGACTTAGACGTCCACTTATATTGTTCTTTTTGGGGTTTATCCAAGTTTTACAGTTCCCCATTTGAATTTAGAAGCTGATTTGGGAAAGTCCTTGTCTGGCACAGTCCAAAGTTCTTACTTGCCAGACCTGCTTAAACCAGCATTCCAGCTTAAAAACATACCTAACCAGTTTATGCTGTTTTTTTTTTCAACAGGGATGTCAGCTACATGTCAACTAAATCTCATTAATTTGCAAAAACATGTAATTGTACACTAACTCTCAGAACAGACTGTTTAGTGTTAGTAGAATGAGACATATACTTTCAAAGTTTCTCACAGTCAGTATGTTGTGGAAAATCATTTCATAGTGTTTAAACACATGCGGTGGACACATGCACAATAAACAGCTTCATCTTCATTGTCTCTCCAGATGTCTTGAGTGATAAAAAATGTCTTTTTACTTGTTTGAAGTAAAGTTGTGGGTATATCTAACCCCCCCACACAAGTGTTTATCAAAACACAGGCATCTGTTGTAGTCGTCTCCAGTCATTTGTTGTTGTTGTCTCTTCTGTTTCTTTTATGGCCCCGTGCGGTGTTGCCACCTTGTGGATAAATGAATTACTTCTAAAGGAAAAAAGTACATCTGGGCAATTTGCAGTAGAAGTAACCAAGTAACTTACACTAACTTGGTTAGCATCGGCTAGTTAGCCTCATTTAAAAACAAAACTTTATTGAACGCCAATAGCTGCACACTCCGGTATGAACATAGAAACTTCTATATTTGGCCGATTTGAATTGCGCTAACTCAGCAAGTGCCGTGCTAATGCTAAGCGTTAACTTTCCCCAGGTTCTTGATGCAAACATACATGCACACACTAAATCATTTGTAGACGCTCACTCCCCTCCGTCCCGTGCGCACGAAGTGGGCTATATTTAGCGTGTACAGTGTGATAAAGACCAGCGCTGCAGGCGGCGGTGGAGTAGTCACCCGTCATCACTCCTGCCGAGGCCACAAAGAGAGGCAACTGGAGAAAAAAAAATGAGGCTCTGGCAAGAAAGTGACAAAGAAGGAGAGCACCTTTAAAAAGACGCAGCAAGCATAAAATAATGAAAAGTGAAGTAGAGGGGAACGCAAGGCGTGTGGACACATGCTTCCTCTTTTTCTGCCTCTTCTTCACACGTACACATCGTCTTATCTGCCTTTCATTTCCTCCTTCCTTCAAACACCTTTCATCTTTCTCTCCGTTTGTTTGATATCAGCACATTTGAAGGTATACGAATAATCGCACGGGTTGATGGGTAGGCAGTTGTTTCTGTCGATATACTGAAATTACAGTAAATTGAATATACATTATATCCCGTCTGTTTTTATTTTGTTCTGCTTTGCATTTCACAACAAACCGTGAATGTCCCCGCAATGGCACAGTTCTCGTAACAAGTGGATGCTGAAGACCTGCCAATGTGCTTTGCGATGCCCGTGAAGTCATTCCACTGATTTACAGGCATCGGCAGCTGAACACACACACACACTAACCTCTGCAAAACTGCCTGAAACCTATTGCCTCATTGCAGTAGAGGCCACAGAAGCAATTATGGATGTTCACCTGCATCTGCTCAACTATCCTGTATCACATTTCCTGACATGAGGTCTGCGTTTAGTCTAATTCAACCATTAAACCTCTTGGGTCTGCTTGAGCAACGCTACCAAGGACTTTATGCATTTAAAAGCAATTTGACTTTGGTTGTTAGTGTAATAATCATAGAGAAAATGTAAGATTAACTTCAGAGCAAACCTATGCTAGGTTAAGATTGCCTTTAACTTACCCTTGGATGTAACCTGATCTTTAGAGCTGTTCATTCTCACGGAAGCGTTGACGTTGACCACCATTGCAGTATGTGAAAATTTTCAACCTCATGTTTTTTTTGCACTCCCTTGCAGATTTCTAATGAGTATATGTTGATATTGCTCTAACAAAGCAAAATGCTCACATAATTAACCTTTTATTTTGCACACACACTTTTCTATATGATGGAAACCAAACAGCTAAGATTACATTGTAAATATGGGGTTCAAATATTTATATAAACCTGTAAACAAAGCTATGATATATTAATGTAATATTATTCATTGTTTGTGACCCTGGACCACGAAATCTGTCCTAAGTAGCACAGATATATTTGTAGCAACAGCTAACAATTCATTGCATAGGTCAAAATGTCAAAATGGGTCCATGAAGATATTATATAAATTCCCTATTATAAATATATAAAAACATAGTGCATTGCTAAGGTCTTAATTTTGGGGAACTTTAAAAGCAAATTTCTCAATATTAGATTTTTTGTGCCCTATTTATTTTTTGTAATTTTTAAATAGTTCTCGACCACATGTTATCCAATCATAACAAGCTTGTTTATTCAGCTTTTCTTTTTACATTTGCCCTTATTGCTGATTTTGAGGGACATTGAACAAGTGTTTTATAAACAATTCCATTTAAATGAAAATAAATAAATAAATTAAAATATAGTTATATAGTATAGAGTATAGATAGATAGATAGATAGATAGATAGATAGATAGATAGATAGATAGATAGATAGATAGATAGATAGATAGATAGATTTCACATGTGGTTTTAGACATTACTGTACATGAACCCAATCCATCAGAAAAATACCCTTCATTAACCTCTAGATTAGGGCATGGTGGTAATATCCATTTATATTATTATCCATTCTTGCTGCCATCTATTAGGCCATATATCGACTAGCAGTCATTTAGCTTTAGATCTTGCTGTGTGTATGTGTGTGTGTGTGTGTATGTGCGCGCGTTTGAGAGTGAGAGAGAAAGAGAGAGAGAGAGAGAGAGAGAGATAATCTGGTCTTATCTGTGTATTGCCAGCAGCTATCTGATTGCAGGATGTCTAGCTAACAGAGAGCGCCACTCAGCTCTTTTACAAACACTTACCAACACACACACACGCATCTCTAAAATGACCTCCTGATTTACTTCAGAGGAATAAGAGGTTATAGTGTTGTTTGTGAGTAGAGATAGAAGGAGAAATAATAAAGAGAGAGAGAGATACTCAGAGTGTCCAGCTGATTAATGCCCTGCTCGAAAAGAGGGAAGGAAAAATGGAAGTGGAGAGGGAATCAGGGAATGAGAGGACCATGGGGAGAGGAAGACAGGAGCACCAGAGGAAGTGACCTGCCTCCCAGGTCTATGGCGCATTCTGTGAAAGTCATACACATTAACACAGCAGTGGCCGCTGTGAAGGTGAAGCACAGAGTCTATCTAGCTACAGCTAAAATCGCTTACGATTCCCACATGAGGTCATTGTGAGAGAACAAAGCATTTAAGCACTAATGAACGATTTAGACCTATTATTCATCATTTAGTAACCCTTAGAAAGATGTTACCATGGTTACCACAGAATCTACTCATTGTGAAACCATAAATTACAGTAAGTTTTGGTGTTTAATACAAATAAAGCTCCATCAGCAGCATCTCTAGCCGTTGTTGGAGGGCACTGACAAGTACTGACCTATGATGCAATATTTTCTGTACTGTGATTTTAGAGTATTTTGGTGTAAATTGTGGTTGCCATGGTAACATTTGTGTATTTGTTTATTTACTGCAACTACAGTGCTGATTTAAATTTGTAATGTTTAAACATGGAATCTTACCCATTTTATTTCCATACAGGCCTTAGAACAAATCCATGTTTAATTTTTAGATTAGATAAATTTGCCTAATTTGGCACTTAACAAGCTAATGCTAATAAGACGTCGTTTGTTTGAGTGTTTGTTATAATTATTATATATTTTCTCAATGACTCTGATGTCCTTACATCAAGACTCTTTTGTCCCTCCCTCTCCAGAGATAAAAATCATTTACACGTACAAACACACACACACACACACATACAAACCTGTCTGAAAATACTGAGGGCCGTATATACCGTCGGGAATAGATGACTCAATCGATGTCCTTCAAAGAGACACAGTGAGTGACTGCTGCTCATCACTTTATCTCTGTCTCTTTCACTCTTCTTCCATCTTTATTTTCCTCTCTTTTCATCAGAAGAAGAGACGGGCTAAAGGAATGACAGTGACTGAGAAAGAGAATGAAGGAATTACTGAGGACTGAAAGGTGACCATGTTGGTAGAAACATTTTTGACCGGCCTAAGCAAGTTTACTGTTCAGCTGGTTGGCTCATTGAAAAAAATTACAAATACCTGTATACATATATTCCAGAAAACACCCCATACATAAAATTAACTGCAGTTTCCAGCTGAAATACACTAGAGGCAGTAAAACACCAAATACTTTTATTCCTTTTCAAGCAAAATTAGGATTACAGGGACAGATTATCAATAAATTGAGACTCATGTTTGGACAGTTCCTGGTGTAATACTGATATCCTAATAATTTGATATGAAAAAAGCTTTTGCCAAAGTGCAAGATATATTTTGATATCTACAATACATAGTCACATGGCGTTTCTATTGCAGTAAACTTGCTAGATAGCTCCCCTGGTAAAGCACTGCATTTTTGCTTGTTACGACTATTGTGTTTGCAAAGAAAAGAGGAAGAGAAATAAGTTTCAAGGCACTAAATATGCATCAGCCAGCATTGTTTTTATGACATTAATCGTCAAACTGTGGCAAAAACAAACTGTATATGCCTTTCGCATGTGTCATTTCACCATTTATATTACAGCCTCAAAGGGCCAATAGTCATCTATGTAGCAATTGCTCAATTCCTTCAAACACAAAGAACATCAAGAGAGATTAACTATTGAGCCATTACTCTGTGGTATCGTTTAAAGAGAGGGAGGTGTCAGGGTTTGTGAGTTTGTGTTTGTTTTCTGAAGTTTGCCTGAGGGGAAAATCATCTGTACATATTATACAGTATGTGTGTGCATGGGTCATGTTATGCTATCTACAGTTGGTCCCTGAAGGGATAGTAAAACCTGAAACATACTAAGTAATGGCTTAATGAATATATGAACAAAAGCAGAAAGGTTTCTGAGTGAGTAGTTTTGAAGCATATTATCTCAGTATAGGATCATGGAAAGTCCCCGCAATGACAGAGTAGTTGTTATAGTAGTTGTCTGTTTATGGGACAACAATGGATTTATTCTCTTCCCCACCTGCATTCATTAAAGACAACAGTAAGACAGAGGACATTTCTTGAAGAATGTGTAGAATGAAAGCAAATGAAGGTCCAGGCTGTCAGGTTCCAAAATGACATCATAAAGTGGCCCATACAATGGAATGCAAGTCATACGATAGTTTCGTGGGAGGAACATGCTGAAATATAAGTCAGCGTAAATGTGGTGCTTTTAACATTGCAGACTTGATTATTACATGACACCTAAGTGCACAAATACAACTGTGATCTATATAACATTTATTGTGTGTGTGATCTGGAATCTTAAGGTATTTAGAATTAATATATGGAAAATAGCTCAACATCACAAGCCATATAGGTCGGCATGACAGCTTAAAAATTTTAAAAAGTAAGATATATTGGAAAGAAGTGTTTATTTCAGAATTCATTAATGAATGAACAAAAAACAGCATGTATTGAAAACATTACTACATTATTATATACATTTTAGTTTAACATTAATATACATTTTAGATTAATTCAATCCATCCATGCTGAATTATATATATATATATATATATATATACACATATATTCCAGAATGTTTACACTAACTGTGTGCAGCGTGACTATATCTTTCATTTTGTTTGGTGGATTTGAGTTCACACGGATATTGGAATGAACATTTTTTGTTTGATTCTTAGGAGGAACCAATTGTAGCAGAGCTCAGGTGTTCTAATACTGGTTCACAATAGTCCCCAGATATGTGTGCGTGTACTCAGTGATCGGAAATACCCTTGACACTGTAACTTCCAGAGTAATCTAAACTGAGCTGATAAGTGTGTGATTGGCATGCTGCCGTTGTGTTGCCAGCGATATCTGAGCGTTTGAGAGCTGATGCTTGGTGCACTGAGGCAGTAAATTGAAAATATATTCACAGACACTCTCTTGATGTTTTTAAAGTTGATTTGTTGTGTCGAAGCAAGATTTGGGGGGGCTGTGTTATATGTGATATATGCGAGCATCGCTCTACCTCAGTCAGTACTGTAGTGTATCCATCACAGACCCCTGTTGCCATGGCAAACCTTCAGACCTGTCACTCTGTGTTGCTTTTAGCTGCTCCTCAGGTCATGTGAAAGGAATTCAAATGATAACACAACTGAATATTAGTGAATATTGTGTGTGTGTGAGTGTGTTTAACCGTGTGGACAAAACAAGGCATTTGATATTTTACTTTTGAATATCTGCTAATTCATTCTAAGTCATCTATTTTTCCTGTCTAGTCTGACCGCTCATTTCCATTTGAGTTATGTTTAGTAGGTCACACTTCATTTCCATTTGAAATTTACATAATGCCCATTTATTTTGCAAAACAGATATGCGACAGTGACAAAAACACGAATTTGAGGCATGGTGAAATGAAGTTCTTTACAAATTCATGTAGCTTTTGATACCTAATTTGACATGGAAGAATGACAATCTGGCAGCCTCTCTATCACTAAGGTACCAGCACCATCCGAGAAGAGTGCCTTGGCTCCGTTGCAGAGCATTTGCAGGGCATGTCTGTTTGAGGGCCTGTTAGAGGTTGTTAGTCTTAAGTCAGGTGATTGGGCAGCTGCTGTCTGCTTACATCTCATCTCTCTAATCCACAGGCAGAGTTTAAACCTGGCCCGCTGGCTTTTAGTTGAATAAGACACACATGCTAATGTAGCATTAAGAGCCTGTGTTGGCGAGGCAGTGGATGGGATGGGAGGGAGTGCGACGGAGCTATAAAGAGTATAGTGTTGTCTTCCTGCTCCTCAGGGGAGCATGTATCTGCTGAAAGCCTCCAAGAGTGGAAATGAGTCTTCACTTGATTAGAAATGAGTAGGGGGTGGGGTATGTAACACATACATATCTGTGAGGTTTTCTGAAAAGAAACCAGAATCACAGCTCTATCAAAGATTTTAAAACCACGTACCCTCAGGGTGAAGTTTTTGCTTCATTTTGGCATGGTGATTTGGATTCGGTCAGTATTTATTTCATAATATAAAGTATTTTCAAGGGAAAGAGGGCCATCAGATAGATACTGTTCAGTAGGGGTCATGATTATTCTATTCTATTCTATTCTATTCTATTCTATTCTATTCTATTCTATTCTATTGTGTTGTATTTTATTATGTTATGATTAAAATTATTAGGATATTAAGTAAAGGTCAAATAAATATATTTTGTACATTTCCTACAGTACATATATTTAATTTGATTGGTAATATGCATTGCTAAGAACTTCATTTAAACAACTTTAAAGGCGATTTTCTCTATATTTTGTTTGTTTGTTTTTTTTTGTTTTTTTGTTTTTTTTTGCACCCGCTAATTTCAAATTTTAAAATAGTTGTATCTTAACCACAAAATTTTGTTCAATCTTAACAAACCACGTCATGTGGATGCTTGGGTCACGTATGTTATATTATATTATATTATAATTAGCAACAACAACAACAATAATAATAATAAGAAAACAATTTATTATTTTATTTAATATGATATGCATTAAATTTATAAGTTTTATTTATATATTATATTATATTTAATTTTCTATTGTATTTATTACAAATTAGTAGTAATACTAGTGATAATAATAGTTAATTATTTTTTTTTTATATTTAATTAATAACAAATTAATTTACAAATTCATATACTAGACTAGAAGTATACTAGACTATTCTTATTAAGTTAAGGAAGAAAAGGATTACACAGACCATTATGTCTTTGGAATAACATGCAGAAATGCATATTAAGATATTAAATAGGGTAAGTCCTGATTTTACATTGATTTTAAAAATCAGTTCCGTTCCCACCCGACCAAATGAATCACCCTTTTCATAATTTATTCTTGACCTTATCTGTTCATCTCACTCCTTCATTCCTATTTGGTTTGCCGGCGCCTCGGCATCTTCATCTCTCATAGTCACCAAAATCACTCCCACTTTCGTCTCCCTGCACACTTGTCTCTCTCTACACATCTCTCTGATGCTGTTAACAGGAATCAAAGCTTTTCTGCAGTCTGAGGACTGAGGCAGGTACTTGAGTCCCACAGGTGCTTTTTCCCAGCTAACCAATCCCGTCCTTAGGCATAGCTGTCATTCCTTACATAACTCAACCCTGGCACCTGCCCTCTAGCTTGGAACAGAGGGAGGGAGACTGAGACCGACAGCATAAGGGAGGGAGGGAGGTTAGTAGTGGGAGCTGGTTTTATTTGTGAGTGAGTGCTGTCTTAGCTGGGGGCTAAATAGTAGAAGTACACCAAGAGGGGGAACAAAAGCAGCTTTTACAGAAAGTACAGAGAAAGAAACTCTCCATACACACACACACACACACACACACTGCTCTCGAGACCTTCTCTGCATTCTGCTCCACTCTCTTTCACTCACCTCAGTTGGAGAATGAGATACCGGAATTATATTATCATAGGAACACATCCAACTGTGTCAACTCTGCATATGTGTTTGTGCTAGAGTATTGATTATAGCTTTACAAAGTAGCCCTTCACTGTCTTATCATCCTCACGGACAGAGCAAACTAATGAGGAATGGGATACAATGAAACACACACGCATAGATACAGATGCACGGATCCAATAAGCTCTGAGCTCTTGGTTTGGTATTATTCACCTCCTCTCTTATTGAACAGAGAGGACAATAGAGCAGTGTGTGTGTGTATCCATCCACACGCACCCACTGGAGACTTTGCAAGCTTCTGTTTATCAGCACAAGGGGATGGCCGGCCTCGTAGCAGATACGGAGAGTGTTCTAAAATGAATCCCTCAGCAAAATCCATTCGTCTCTCTGAATAGAAGTGTTGTGCTTTACACAAACGTGCACTGTGCGGCTTATCTTTATTTTATCGGGAGCAGAGGAGATGAGCCATGTGTTAATAAAAAAGACAGGTCAAAGTGTTACATTCAGCAAGCAAAGGTTTTGAAGCCTCTCTTGAGCCTTTGCGATGGTGGAAAGCTCCACTAACGCCCATCTACCATTACATCAGATGCACTTAAGGGTTGGCTAATTATCTCCAGCTCTTCCTTTTCCATTCATTAAATTTAGCAACTGCAACACAGATGCAATGAAGGTGATGTGTCCTCATTAATGGACTTTATGGGAGAAAATGTCTTGTTTGTGTGGTGGAAATTTCCATTCTTCCGTACTGAAATCCTTTTTGATACGTTGCAACATAGAGCTTTAGTTAAAAATCAATGTGACTTGAATTGCTTTTCAACCGAAAAGTAACAAATCACCAAAATACACACATATAAATACATATAATTTATCTTTTTTTTCTTTTACATTTGACTTTATTACAAATATGATCATACTGTATTTGATCAAAAGCTGATCGTTCTAAAAAAGTGAGGTTTGCTCTGATTGGTTAGTTATCCAGATTGGCCCGGATACCACAATCATGTAGCAAAAATGTTACGCCCTTTTCCATAACATGATGCCATGTTCCGGCGGTGTAACACCAAAACAATAATACACAAACGAGGCATTTGTTGCATCCAGTGGGGACATAATTACTGATGTACCTGTTGTATCGCGCCTCATAAACATAACACCATGTCTGCATTTGTGATTGGAGAAATCACAAACAATCACTATCCTACACTTCTGAAAACTTGCATTTGAATAGTAAGTAGCAGGTTATTTTAACAAGAAAACATGACTTAAAGGTTGTGAGTCAGAAGCGCCAGACTGTCCTTGCAGAGATACAATTTCTCCACTTTATAGTCTCTGTGCACAGCCAGCATAGACTGCAGCCCCAGTCCATTCTCTGTAAATGCACTGAACACACTCTAATATTGTGTCGAACTGTTCTGGGACAGTTTTGTAAACACAACTTGACCACTGATTTCTAGTTCTAGATTTTTTTTTTGGAAACACAAAGTTATTTGCTCTTTCAAAACAACACACAGCGTCTTCTGAACATGGCGCAGATGTACTGTAGTTCCACCTTCTTTCCTTGAGTAAATGTTTGGAAAGAGTTCGAAGATTAACGCCACTTTGTGATGTAGAACAGTGGGGGATGAAGCCGTTTTAGGCGGAAGTCATAACTTTTATAAAGAATATCTCTTTGGTCTTGAAACTTTAATCTTTGCACTTTCAGGGATCTTAGCTATGCGCCAACAGCTTGTAACAGTCCAAAGAGAAATCACATCATATACCAAAGGGGCAAATAAAGGGGCTTTGCAATTTTGTCATTTTTATTGCAGTAATATTTCAAAATATTACAGTCTCTACTGTATTTTTACATTTTGTATTTTAGTGCGTACTTAAAATTTACCTCAGTCACATAAATCAATTGTTCAGCTGAGTAATATAGTTCATTAACTTAAAAATGTGGTTAAAAAACAAAAAAAAACAGAAAAAAACAAAACTGTATTTAATGTGTAGCTGCAGATGTACATAAAAAGTGTTTGATTATCAGTCAAACAATCATCATTTCTTTCAGCAAACATAAACACTTAACATCCACAGCAGTTCCGTCATTATCCATCCTCTGCACAGCGTTTATTAGATTCGACAACAAACAGTTTAGCGATGGAGGCACTTATAAAATCTGGACGGCATGGTCGTCTCAACCATCTTGGGAAATGCTTTGTGTTCTCCAGAAGACCTTCATTGTCACCAGAAGATAGCGTGAGATTAAGAGAAGTGCAGTCAGTTGTTTCTCTCTGTTACTTTGGAAGTTTCTGCTCACACTCAGAAGCAATTTACGACACAAGCAGCTTTGGGTGTTCAAAGCGGAGTGTTGCGCAAGAACATGTTTACCTTGTAAAAATAAACAAAACAAACAAATGGCAGCTAAGCTCTCAAACAAAGTGGAAGTCGAGGTAGAGAAGTGGAAAGGGAGGTGGAAATGAAGTAGTTGTGTTTCCATGTGGCAACTCCATAGCATGACACGAGGAAGGAGAAAGAGAGAGATTGAAAGTCAGAAAATGAAAGAAATGTGGTTGAGGAACATTTCTGTATTATTGATAACAGTGAGAGGATGAGTAGAGTTCTTCTGCTTGTTTTTACTTCCCCCGCTCCTTTTTTTCTGTCTCTCTCTCTTTCTCTCTGAAGGTTTGTGGTTAGTGATTGGTATGTGAAGGGTGGATGTGCTTCGGAGAGCTGGGTGGCTGACAGTGGTCTCCGTCTAGCTCCAAATGCCAATTTGCGAGCTGTCTCATTCCATCTTGACGAAATGTCCTATTCTCTCGCCGGTGCTGCTGGAGGGAGGTGTGGGGTGTGAAGTGGGCTTCTCCTGTGGGAGAGCTGTGGCTTCTATCATCCTTATCAAACCTGGCTTCTGCAGTCACACTGGATTTAGCTAACACTTGCTTAATACACTCCTCACTGAGCCTTAGGTGTGTGTGTGTGTGTGTGTGTGTGTGTGTGTGTGTGTGTGCGCGTGTGTCTCTGTGTGTATTACTCTGGGATGTGCTGAGGGAAACGATACGTACATAGTTAGACGTAAGGGAAATAATGTATGTGCAATTGCTAAGTGCTTGTGGATCTTCCCAAAGAAGATCAACATTGCCTTTGCGATTAGTGGATGTTGCTTGGGATGGAAAGCAGCATCTGCCTGTTGAGTGCTAATTAATTTGAAATATTTATGTTAGGGATATGTGGCATATACTATAGTAAGAATGTTTTTGAAAGATTTCTCTTATACTGTCTGTAAGTCTGTACAACTCGTCCCTTTCATCTTTTACTCACAGCAAATCAATACTGTGAGTGAACATTATTTTCTTCCAGAGGATTAAAGGAATAGTTCCCCAAAAATGTATCAAGTACTTGAAGTATTTCCAAACCTCTACGAATTTCTTTGTTTGTAACCAGACTGTTTTGGGTCACTATTGACTTCCATAGTAGGAAAAAAACAAAACAATGGGAGTCAATCGTTGACCCAAAACATGCCCTCAGTATAACTTACAGTAGGCTTCTTAGGTTTTTATTATCAATAAATCCTGATAGCTTAGAAAGTAATACACACCTTCTTTCAGTAATACACAATAATTATCATTCATGTAGCACAAATGGTGCAGAATAAGTTCAATATCTAATGTTAGCAGCGAAAATCATTCACAAGATTCCTGGTAATGTCATCATCATGCATAGTGACCTTTGACTTTTCTCTGTCCAATCACAGCTCCCACATCGCCGAGTGACCTTCTCCACAGCCAACCAGGCGCAAGATCTGCAGGATCCCTCTCAGCACAGTTACTACGACAGTGGTCTGGAAGAGTCAGAGACACCCAGCAGTAAGAGTTCTTCAGGGCCCCGCATCGGGCCCCTCGCGCTACCTGAAGACCACTATGAACGCACTACCCCAGATGGCAGCATCGGAGAAATGGAACACCCTGAGAACGGTAAGAAGAGGTGGTGTGTCTCCCCCTCCTTTTTTATTATCACTCCATCTAATCTCTTTCAGAAAAAAATCTCTTTATTTATTTATAAAAATTTTGGGCTGGTAATGAGCTGCAGGGAGCAGTTTACTTGAACAACCTTTATCACACTTTGCTTTTAAACAAAAAGTAATAGAATAAGGTCAGGCTGAATTCTTGAGCATTGCAAAAGTTTTTTTTGATGTGACCTAAATGTCAGAATGTAAGCAAATTAACCACTGATTTGAATATGTTTTCCATTAAAACTTTGTGAGCTTTTTCAGCATGCATCTACATATACAAAAAAAAAATAACCAAAACATAAATTCTTGGCAAGATATTGACGTGACCTAGTCATATTAGCACACGCACACCAAGAAGACCTGATATAATCCTCCTCCGCTGTAGCTGTAGGGAGCATAAACTGAGGGAGGCCGCCTCTTCTTACCGCCCGGCTGGAGGTGCTCCTGAACAGGCCAAAAATCCTCGGCAACAGCCTCTGAGAGGGTGGAAGTTGTAGCCAAAAGGCAGGCTGGCAGTGAAAGCATTTAGAATTTCAATTACTGTGAAATTCATTAGTGCTGTGTATGTGTGTACACATACAATATAATATTCTGCTTTCAATTCAAGTAGAGCTCAGTAAACAGCACTTGTGGCATAATTTTATTTACCAGAATTTTTTTTACTTGCTTTTCCTTGGAAAAAAAGGCAACAAATTGGGTAACAACATGATTTTAGTGTAAATTTATTTATATCTTACAAACCAGGCTGAGTTAATAAAAGTAATAAAAGTAATAAAAAATGACAGTAAAATCTTATACACTGTATATATATATATCATTATTATTTTTTTTAATGAATGCTGTAATGGATTACATAAACATGTTGCAATTGCTTTAATTCATAATAGAATAAATGTTTCTTGAACAGTATATCAATAAAAAAAAATATTTTAAAAAGACCATGTGACACTGAAGACTGCTAACACTTTATTAAGTAAGAACTTAATAGTAGCTGTTGTACTTACATGAAACAAATTATACTTGTTACCGGATTTGTTTTTAATTCAAAACAGCATATTAACTCTTCAATTTACTCAATTTACTTACAAACCTCTTTCTTTTTTATTTCTTTTTTTTTATGACACAGTATACCACAAATTCTGTCACTTGTGTTTAACCTGGAATATTCTGTTAAAGAGGTCAGAATGCATGAAAAGAGTCTCAAACCAAGAATAGCCGAAGTATCAGCTGAAGAAAGGACAGAGAGAAAATGAAAAGAAGTATGACTAAGGAAGTGAGGTGGACTGAGGCCTAAATGTCATGGCTGTCTTCCCACATCAGTGCTTTTACTGCAGCTCCAGGACTGTGTGTGTGTGTCTGCAGGGAGGGTCACCCAGACAGGTCACACTTATGGCATCTGTACACACACAGCTGCACGCCGAAGCCCATGGCAGGTGCCACCAACCACAAGAACACACACACACGCTAAGAAGTACAGTATGCCGTCCCGTGCATGCAGAAATGAGGTCAGGTGCGATGGGGGTTAGACAGGATTTTTAACCTATTTGCCTGGCGGTACTTCCTTATATATATTTATATAAGGACCGGCGTGTGTTTGCGTATGTTATCATTGTAGACAGACTCCACTTGTGCCTGTTGACCCTGACGACGGTGGTTTGTCTTCATGGATTGCTGCCAGCTTCCTGGGGTCGACATCTTCTGGCGCTGAGGGGAGAGTTTTACTGTACTCCCTCACATCACTAAAGCACAATAGTGCTAATAAAAAAGCGGGGATCTTAAAATAAATAGTCCCAGCGCTCAAAATGACTTTAGCAGTCGTGCAACGCAGCAGTGCTAGTCTATAAATACAGCGCTGCTCTTCAAATGAGCTCTGCTTCATATAGCCACTATGGATAATGCATGGATGTAATGTGCAAAAGAGGCCACGTAAGTGTGGAACGATACTGTGAGGCATGAAGGTGACAGGGCAACTGAGTTAGCACAAATGCACCGTTATGAGTCTGCCTGACAACCTGTGATTTGGCTCATGTACCTTTTTTAAGAACATTGTCAAGACATAACAAATGAGGGAACTTGCAAGACAAGGACTAATGTCTCTGAGATATTTGTGGTATATGGAATAAAGCTGCCTTCTGTTTCCTTAAAGGTAAAGTGTGTAGTTTATGCGCCACTAGTGGCACCAAACAGACCTGTGAAAATAACTGTGAAGAAGTTTCAAACATCTGCCATTGGTCAGGTGATTCTGTTCGAAACGAGTCCCAGTCAGTCACTCAAATAAACAGTTTGCAGTTCTGTTTGGGGATACTAGAGACACAGAAATGATTCACTTCCCATTTAATTTGACTTTAAACTTTAAAATATACTGCATGGGAAGTAACAATGTTAACATGACAGCAGTGCCCTTTAATTGTGAATTTAACCCACATTTGTGACTTTATATCAAAAATATATAAGAAAATAAAACTATTTTAAATGATACTTTTGTAACATAAAATTGTTATACTATCACTTTTGATATCAATATAATGCGTGCATACTGAATAAGTGTGTTAATTTTCTACCTAAAAATAAATGAGTACAAACAAATCTGACCCTAAGTCACTCACAATTTATTATTATATGTCACGTTGTGACATTATATCAATTATACATTTTCTTAACTGCATCTTTATTCCTCAGAATTAGCCACTTTAAAATGGCAATATGGCCTAATATCTTCCAAAGTGACATTATATCTGATAAACAAACAAGGAACTTTGTTTAAGAATACAGTTCCTCTTTCCTGTCATATTTTATAAATGCATGCTTTATCTGCCATTTGGATAAACAGTTAGACCGGCATCAGAATTTAAAACATTTGGTTGAAAGGCACCACAAGCTCTCAGATAAAGACGATTTATCTTTGAAAATGGCATAAAACTAGAGTATTTTCATCATTTGGGGAAATCAACCCACGAATGGCTTACTTTGCATACTCTGCAAATTAAAAAGCATTTTAACATTGAAAAAATGGGCACATCAAATTTAATTAGGTTCAGTGCATCACTTCACAATGATGTGAGCATGAATAATTTAAAGCTGATGTGTGTATCTTTTTCCATGTTTAAATATTTTCTCCAATTCTACTTTAATGTGCAGAGACAACTAAAAATAAGTCATTCAGGTTGTTTTCTCCAAAAAGTGACTCTGTTGCTGATCATATATTGTCTTGTTTGTGTAAAGTAATTACCTGCAGACTGATATTCCAATTAATCTCAAGTGTTTGTTTGTTATTGTTATTAGTTCAAAAATGTTTAAGAATATTATTTCTAATATTTTTAAGAAGATTTAGGAGAGGAAAGGACATGACATGTGGCCAGGTATGGTTTCCCATACTTGGAATTTGTGCTCTGCATTTAACCCATCCAAGTGCACACACACAGCAGTGAGAAGT
>JAUCNO010000152.1:10978629-10999148 GCA_032353835.1 Enteromius viviparus
CCGCGACACAGGATCGTGGATCTGAGTGTCGCGATTTCGGTTTCATATCGCGAATCGTTACAGCCCTATGCGATATATAAATGTGCAATTATGAGAGAGAAAATACATTTGAGATTTATTTTATGTATTTATTTTTTTTTAAGTGATTTCTGAGGGAAGTGACTTGTTGCCAGGTATGGTGACCCATACTTGGAATTTGTACTCTGCATTTAACCCATTTTGAAGTATGGATTCACACTTATAAGAAATAAAGTCACAATCAAGAAAGATCTCACATTTGGAGATCACAATTGTGAAAGAAAAAGTCACATTTTGGAATATAAAGTCACAATTAGGACAAATAAATTGCAGATAAGGTTGCAGTATAAAAAACTAAAGTAATTTTTTTTATTTTATAGGAATAGTTTACGCAAAATTTTTAATTCTGTCACCATTTTCTCACTCTTGAATAGTTCCAAATTTGTAAGAATTGAAGAAAGTTTGTAACCAGGCTGTTTTGGGACACCATTGACTTCCACAATATTTTTTTTTTCCTACCAAGGAAGTCGATGGTTTGAAAAATTGCAGTAGGGAGATATAAAGTCATATTTTTAAATTAAGTTACAATTATGAGAACAAAAGTTGCAGTTGTGAGATATAAAGAACCATTTTGAGACATAAAGTTGCATTTATGAGAAAGAAAGTCATAGTTAGCTTTTGATTTTTGTACTCTGGGGCAGAAACAGGCACATACATATACTGTACACACTCACAACTTAATTGGAATTGTGGGAAGCTTGTGAAAGCCCAGTGGACTATGGAAGTAGATCTAATGCCTCCACAAATTATATAATAAAGTGAGCAGCAGTGGACCACAGCTGGGTCTCTCTCTATCACACACACACAGAGAGCTATCCTTAGATTTTTAAGTAATGCTGAGCACTTGTTTCTGTGCTGAATTTATCCTCCTGTCCCCATGAGGAAGGAAAAGTAGGGAGTGATGCGTGTGTGTGTCTGTTTTGGACATTCCTTAGTTCTTCTTAATTAGCTGTGCTGTTTTGCTATAGCTTCTAGATGAAAGGCTTGCGCATAGGGAAAGTGGGTGATCTCCCCCACAGAGCCCTGCTCTCTTTCTCTCCTCACAGCCACTCTAGCGGTCCCTGCTCTCAGAACTAACAATGGATGCCGACAAGATTGTTAGTGCCTTCGCTAGAGACACTCTCAAAGCTTTTACTAAAAAACAGCCCATCAAGACTGCAGGGGTAGAGGATGATATTATCAATTATGAACATTAAATGCTGGTCCATTACACAGCGGTTTCTTTGAATTTTTTTTACTTTTAGGCTTCTTTTAAAGGTAAAAAGCATCCTTTTTGTGCCAAACAGAACTTAGTTTGTTAGTTAGTTGCCATTTATCGCTCACTAAAAGGGATAGCTATTTATTCATCCTAAAAGTTGTTCCAAACCTATGTGACATCATTAATTCTGAGGAACATAAAATATGTTTGTCTATTTATTTAAATACTAGGTAAATACTTAGAGACCTTAAAATAAAGTGTTACCCAACATTCATTAGTTTATCAATTTCATTTCGAGCCACTTGAGCTGCAGAAACCAGACACACTTCATTCTTTTTTAATGCTGGGTGGAACCGGCTGCAGAGCAGAGACCGATATAGAGAGGGAGGAGAGGAAGCAGACAGCGAGAGAAGATTCATGGAGGGGTTTATTTCAGGAGTGCAGGTTGTTTATTTGTGCTTATTTGACGGTGGTCTGCTGTTCTACAGTAGTGAGCGAGAGATTGAGTCCTGAGAGAGAGAGAGAGAGAGAGAGAGAGAGAGGTGTGGTTGCTTTCTTGCTTTGCCCGGAGCAGTGCATTGTGGGCCGCTGTTGTAAATTGGAGCAGAGCTGGCAGACAGGAGCTCCACTACTGAATCACAACTATGACTAGAGTGCTGAGCACTGCAGTTCTACTGCAACGAGAGAACGACAGGGAAAAAGAGAGAGAGAAACGGAGAGACAGAGAGGTGGCCAAGGAAAATGGGACCGTGAGTGTGGAATTGTAAAAGTGCTGGAGTATGTACAAGCAATGCGCGTGTGTGTGTGTGTGGCCACCCCTGCCTCTTCATCATCTAAGGATCCCTGGGTCATCCCTTGCCAGGCTGTCTGACAGGTGCAGTACAGTGAACGCAGTGTCATGCTGTAATTGTACATCCCCGTTATGTCAGCGTGTAATTGAGCACACAGCCTACAAAGGGCCTGACAAACACACACACATACACACACCTCAGTGAGCAGGACATCACTAACATTCCATGCTATGCCTCTATCGACACTGACTAAACAATAAAGCTGTACAATTCACAATCACAGATAACTAGATAGGGGGGTTTGTAAAGAGCAAAGGATTCTGGGAACGCTGCCATTGTGTTTAATGGCTACTGACATTAAGATGTAACTCATCTAATTAGCGAATGCGATGTGGAGTCATGTAAGGACGGATTAAACTCACTGGTTCTTTCTCTCATTCTCTTCTTTCCTACCTTAATTATCTCTCCATTCTCTGCATGCATTGATTTTACCATGGTCTTTATGTGTCTCTCTCTCTCTCACTTTCTCCATATACTCTTTCTCTCTTCCGCAGATCTGCAACCACATTTGCTTTTTTTCCCTCCCTGCTTCCGTGGCACTCTGTCATTCCGGTTTTGAAGCCGATGGCAGGTTCCCCTGCTGTGAGAATAACTGCTGTAATTGTATTTGATCAGGAAAATCATAGTATCGCGTATCTGTGGCCTGGCTTAAGTAACCAGAAGCACTGTGGCTCCAGTATGTGGGACTGGACCTTTAAAAGGCTCTCTGGGTTTTCAGTTCCGGCAGTCCGAAGTCCGAAGGAATTCAAGATGAGCTTGTGAAGGTCTCTGGATGTAACTGGATAAGCTGTGCATATGGATTATAACGGTGTGGCAAATGTACTGTCCTTCTCACATAGAAATTTTAAATGTTCCTCTTCCCCGGTGTTTGAATTGGAAAAGAGAAGTCCTTTTATCTAATTTGTTTGATTAACCAAATATGAGGTATGAATTATTTATTCGCTTCCAGGATCTGAGAGATTCTCACTGCGAAAGAATACAGTGGATTTCTTCCACTCTCTCACACATGCTGAGGTTATTTATGGAAGCTGCCTTAGAGAGAAAAAAAAGGTAATGATTTTGGTTGTGATTTTTTTCTCTCTCTCTTTTAAACTTACAATTTTAACTTTATATTCCAGAATTTGACTTTATATCACAATTACAACTTCATATCTCACAGTTGTGATTTTATATTTCACAATATGACTTTATACCTCACAATTTGAGACTTTATATCTCGAAATTATACTATTTTCTCGTATATCTCACAATTGTTACTTTTTATCTCACAATTGTGACTTTATATGCCACAACATGACTCCATATCTCACAATTATGACTTTTTTACAATATAACTTTTTATTATTAGTATTTCTGTTTCCCACAATTTAAGACTTTATATCTCCACATATGGTTTCATATCTTACACACGTGTCTATTTCACAATATAACTCTATATCTTAAAAGTACAACTTTATAATTCACAAAACTACTTATATTTGCAATATAACATTATATCTCACAATTATAACATATTCCGCAATAAAATTGTATATTTTATATTTAACAGTTTGAATTGTTTATCACACTTATGATTTAATATCTCACATTCGTCATCTCATAACTCCTCATAGCTGTGGAATTGTGACTTCATATCCCACAAATGGATCCAGGGTCACAGGAATCAAATTGTCAGGAACATTTCACGTTTTACAGACCCAGAAATTGATGGGTGGACACTTAGCAAGCTCTTAGTGTGCATGCACAGCTAAAATTTGTGTAAAAGTTTGTGTTTGTAACCGTTCACCCCACAGGGCCGGTTTGCTACTCTATATTCTCCATCCCTAGAGCTCCATGCTGGTCTCCACCAGCGCAGAGGGAGTTAGCAGTTGCCTCTTTTGCCAGCTTTACTCCTTGCTCAGAGAGTTAGTGTCCACTGTGATCGCCACCTTTGTGTTTAGTCCACTGAGTTAGCCGCCGTTGCCAGGTCCCTGGCCAGTGCAGGGAATTAGCCACCATGGCCATTGCCAGTTCAGAAGAGGAGCTTAGGGAGTTAGCCCCTGCCACGCGCCCCACCGTTGCCAGGCCTGCTGCTTCTCGAGGGAGCGGCGGCTGCTTCTAATCTAAAGGATATTGTTGTTGTTGTCCACCAGCTTCAGAGGATGAAGCCAGCTAGGTGGATCTCAGAGGACAACTCTGACACGCACAAGCGCGCACACCTTCTGTCCCAGTGGTAGAGATATGGCTTGTTGTTTATCTCTTGTCCTGCTGGGGCTCTCAGCTAACGTTGTCATGGAAACGGGGCCCTGGTGGGTGAGGGGGTTTGGTCGAGCTGCAGGGATGTGCTTGGAGCTTCGCTGCCCACTTTCCTAACCGAGTGTCTCACACATACACCAGTAATGATAGGTGTACTCATAGAATACCTCATGCTGTCTATACTTAATGTCATAGTGTCTCAGTAGGCAGTAAGCTGTTTCCAGATATGAAGAGCTCTTACGTTTTGAACCGATGTCACCTCACCTCACCTCACCCAGGCACTATAGATTCAAGATCAATACTGACTCTTGGTGTGAAGCCTGTCTCTGTCTCTCTCTCTTTGACACACTCACACACACACACACACGCACACATCCTCTCTGTTCGTTCTGTGAGAAAAGTGGGGTTCAATTCTACTACAGTCTGTATGTTTTCCTTCCACTCTAGCAGTAAATTGGGCTTGATTGAGCAGGTAATTGAATACTGCTTTAAGTCTCTAGTAGAAAGACTTAACACGTGCAGAAGTGTGTTTCCCTTAATCGAATTACTCTCTCTCGCTTCATCTCGAAGCAGACTTAAATCTCGAAGTGTTTTCCCTTTATACCTTGTCCTATCATTTACAATGCAGTTAATACGACTCTGTGTTAATCAATGTATTAGTAGTTAAATTATCCAATGTCTGGACTCATGCTGTCTTTGTTATACAGTTGGAAATGAATGAGGCAGTTAATTAAACATGGGATGATGTTTGAAAGTCTCTGAACAGGAGGCCAATTTTCAGTGCTAATTGTCATCAGAAAAAAAAAGTAGTGATGCAAACAGTCTGAGATGCATATTTTTGCACGTGTGATATTTTGAGGATATTTTGTCCGAATACATTGTGCTTCTTAGTTATGAAAGACAACTTTGGAGGTTAGAAACAGGAATAGAAACCTGACATTTTTAACAGCAGCCACAGGGGCTGATTTTTATAAAAAAATATACTTTTTTTTTTTTCATCAATTTACATTAATTTACATTTATTCATTTTGCAGATGCTTTTATCTGAAGTGATTTACATTGCATGCAAGGTAAACCAATGCAAACATTTTCTGATCAAAAAAATCTATATTATTATTATTTTAACAGTCCGTTAGTTGTGGGATCACTTCCACTACAAGCAGTTTTTTTTTACCCTCATAATGTTTATGACAAGTGAGAGACATTTTGTTACAAAAAAAAAAAAAGCAAAAAAAAAGCACGTTTGAGATGAAATATGATAATTTATAAAAACAGAATGAAGAAGGAGTGGTTATGTTTATGTCTAAGAATGTGCCTTCATGCACATCAGGTAATTGTTACTGCGGGTAAACATACCTGCGCATGGTGGGGTGGTGAAGATGCATCTATTATAATTGACATGAAAGAAAAACTCCCAAATGTTTCTTTCCCATGCACTGTTTTCCATGACATGTTTGTGTGCATGTGTCCCCTCCTGCGTGCATTAAAATGTGCTCGCCTTCTAACATTTGTATTTGTAAGCGATCCTTGCTTATCGCATTATTGATGCAGCCAGTTGTTGTTGCGTGTCACAGAGATCTGGCTTTATCATGTCCAAAGCTTGACTGTTTGACCAGCCCACTGCCAAAATACATACAGACGCCAGCAAGCGCACACTTCTCATGCAAGGTCCTTGTGACCGCTGGGGCCAGAATCAATTTCCCGTGTAGGACTGAGAATGTGCCTCACCGCTACACCCTCAGTTTTCCTGCTTTTCTGTTTCTCATCTTTCAGTCGACATGAAGAGCTATGAATTCTCTCTAGCAGGGATATTACTCCTGTCCTGGCTCATCGCAGATAATAATGAACCGATGCCAGCTTTTACTTTTTTTTGTGACTCCTGTGCCTTTCGTTTTTCCTTGCGTCTATGTAAGACAAACAGTATCTGTGTACATAGTAGTGTTGGGAAGTAATTCATTAATTTAATAATTATTTTTAATATGTTCTTCAGTATTCAGACATAGTTTTCTTAATTTCCCTAACAATTATTCATTCCGGACGTTCATATTCAAAAAATGATTTGCTGATTTGAGACTTGTGCTGCATTTTAGATCTGATTTTTATAGCAGCAGATTTAATGTTGCTGTAATGCTTTTGACTCACTGTTGTAAATAATGCTGTTAGATGAAGTTTAATGAGTTTATTCATTACGCTTTAACAAAAAGCCTAATTGCTCATTCATTCAAAAACCTTTATTGTTTTTGTCTGAAGGTTGACTATGTTGGGTTATTCAAATACGTATATATTTCTTTAGTGCAGTTAGCTGCTTCTTTTTAGTAGCTCAAATACTTTTTTAAAACTGCAGCTTGACTGTAGTGTCTCTTAAAATTAGCAGTTACTTCTACTGTAAAAAAAACAACAACTACGGTTTCAAAGTATTTGCCTTTTCCTATTTTCTGCAGTTTACTTCAACAAGTTCTTACAAGTTCTGTTGACAAACGGAGAGAGTGAGAAAGAGAGAGTGAGAAATAAAGAGTGATTGAGAAAATAAGAAGACAAGACAAAGGAAGACAGAAAATAAGAAGACAAAGACAAAGGAATAACAATATAAACAGGATGTGAAGTAATTAAATCAAGAGGAAGACAAAAAATGACAGAAGCAGAGAAAGGAGGGGGAGGAGAAATGAGTTCCGTCCTGATTTGTTATTCAATCAGTGTAACTTGCATAAATAGCTACAGCACCAAACTTCATAAGGTTTTCGCCCAAAACATTATTGACTGACTTAATATGAATAGCGCATTTCGTAATACTCTCAGTGTTAAAGTCGGTAGTCTTTTTATTAGTTGCTAGCTAAATTACGCTTTTTCTTCACTAGCTTAGTTGTATCCCTGGTATTAGGTTAGGCACTTAGTTGCATATTAACTGAGTTCAACCCACTCATAATCCACTAGTTCAACTGGTTCAATAATAAAAATCTCCTTCATGTTAAACAACAGACACTCTGCGAGCTCAGGGAAAGGGAATGGTCATTAGGTCAGCGTTTATCTGGAGCTAGTGTTTAGTAATTCATTGAGAGGTTGGTAATAAGGGGGAGGAACACATTGATTAAGCATTGATGTAAAGTTGATTTACAGTTAGCATTGGAGTGGCAGCATTATTAGCCTACTCAGCTTGACTTTGTGCTGTTTTACTCTTTTTCCTCTTTTTGCATTGATTAGTGCTTGTGTTGGTGTGTGTGTAAGGCAGCTGTAAAACAGGAAATTGCATGTTAAGAGCAAGCATTGCTATAATGAAAGGAAATCGGTTTGCACTTTCAGATAAGAAGACAGTGTATCTGGCAGATGAAACAAGTTTAAACTTGGCAATCAACAGCTTGTGGATGTTAAACACTGAAAGAAATAACACATATCATCTGAAATAAGCACACTTAAAATTACACCGCTCACTTTCAGCTGGGTGAGATATTTCAGACTAAATGAATGGGTATAGTGTATGAAAAGATGAATTTTAATTAACACAACATACTGCTCAATTTTCAGGTAGTCTTGACATATTTCAGACTGGATGGATGGACGGACAGAATGGATGGGTCGAAATTTGAATTTAAATGTAGATTAGTTTCACATTGTCATTGTCATTTTTGCACTTTTACTGTGCATGAAACTGAGATGAACACATTCAAAATGCATTACTTACGTTTTTACTAGAGAAGGGACTGAATGGATGAATGGATTAGACTGAATAAACAGATGGAGAGGACAGACAGAAGAATGAATGGACTTATAGATGTTTCATACGATATTGAAATGGAAATGTTATTTTTTTACAATGCATGAAACTGAGATTAACATGCTTAGAAAAGCACCTTTTACTTTTTGCTGATAATCAGACATATATCAGAAAGGATGAATCAGTAATTTTGTATTGTGCATAAAACAGATAAACAAGCTCAAATATGCATTTTCCATTAGTTAAGACATATATTACATAGACGGATGAATGTGTGTTCATGTAATAGGTCCAAATCATTATGAGCTTCTTTTTTTTTCACAATGTGTGAAACTGTAGAACCAAGAGAGGAATGGACAATAGGTGGGTGTATGACAGTAAACACTCAACCATCTGTCTGTCAAATCATGTGGAGTTGTGAGTGATGGTTATGTGTGTGTGTGTGCATAAAGCTGTGTTTTCAGGACACATCACCAGGACACAGTTTTAATCTATGCATCTTAAAATGCACCCATGCACAAACCTAGCACTAGATATGAAAATCACATATCCGTGTGTTTCTTTTCTGCTTGTTATCTTCACTTAGACTTTACGGTAAAGACTTCTGAACCAGTGCTTCTTCTCTGCAATCCATCATAGCTCACCTCTTCACTCCCTCATTCTCCTCTGTCTTGTATCAGGCAATCCCAGTTTACATCTATAATGCATGCATGTGTGCTACTTTCACCTGCTGCAATGCACTATAGGATCACAAGCTTCTTCAAAACCCTCAGTAAGGTCGATCTCCATCAAAACAATCAGTACCTGTCTTCTCAGGTTAGGATTTGAGTTTTGTCCTTCCAGGTTCTTCCAATACTGAATAAATCCCAAATGAAGGTGATAAATAGGTGAGGGACGTTGTTGGATAGGGTTTGCAGCATAAGGTGTACCTGTGGATGTCAGCAGTGGCTTGTTGGTTTTTGAGCCATGTTGCGCTGATGGGATTAGGATGGACGTGACCCCAAAAGGTAATCCCAGCATGCAACAGTCAGGGAGAGTGGGATAGAGCTCATTAAAATACGCTCGGCTGTACAAGCGGCTTACGCACACAGGAGCTTTTATTGAGCAACTGTGCCGGCTGAGCAGAAAAACTTCCTGGAATATCTCCCAGCACTTATTCTTTGAGATAGACACACACACACACACACACACTCCCACACACACCCACACTACACACCGAGGGTATTTTTCATTGAGGTTTTAGCATTTCCTGAGGTAAGGTTGACTTGCAGGTTGAGGGGTTTTGTATGTCATTGACTTACAGGAGCAGAAGCAGCAGTGCAAGGTTTAACCAGATACACAGACATGCTTACTGAGAGGTAATAGCTTATAAATTGCTAAGTTAGATTTCATGTCCCAGTAAAATGTGTGGGTGCCTTTGGATGTGTGTGTGGGGGGAGCTGCAATTTAGTGCCTGCTGTTTTCAATGCATTAATTAGATGTTAAGTAAAAGAGATGATACTAGAATTTCATGAGGCTGAAGTCTTCCACAGCCTTTCCTGAGGCCTTAACCCATCAGAATCAAGCAAGGGAGATCCACACATAATCTTCCATACAGTATCTTAATCGTTATTTTAATATGTTAAAAGAGCATGTTGTGCACTTAATCTGCCGTTGACCTTTGGCCTCTTTTACTTAAAGACAAGTTCTTCACCAAGCTAGTGAAACAAGTTCTTCGTGTGTATAGCATTGCAATGGAATTTTGCAAACTTAGCCTTAGAGAAAGTGTGTTTATGTGTATGTTTATGTGTGTGTGTGTGTGTGTGCCATACTTTCTGTCTCAGCTCTGTAGCTTAGGGCACTTTAAGAGCCGAGAGAAAAGGGTTGAGACAGAATCTTAAGAAGTGGGATATTTGATTCTGATGTAAGACCATCTATAGCTATTGATTTCTGTTTCTTTCCTTAGGATGAGTGCTGTTTTTTTAAGCCATTTTTCACCTTGGGCGATTTAGCTCACTGTGTCCCTTTTTATGAATGCTGTATGCCTTTTTGTGGAAGTGTTTGTTAATGTGTGCGCACGCGTGTGTGAGAGAGGGAGAGAAAGAGAAGGACATTCTTACTCTACCTTGGGATTGTGAAATATTTATTCATTGTTAAATATTTCAGAATGCTAATGCTTACAGTTACATGGCAAAAAATGCATTGCTTTAATAGAACTCTATGCTTGATTTACTGTGTTACTTTAAAAGGTGAAGATCCGGTTCTTCTTAACTGTATCTGTAATCTTCCGATTATCTCATGGCCATTTGTGCCATACTTAGAGTACATGGTTACCAATGAGTTTGTCATGTGTACATGTATACATATATTTATATATATATATATATATATATATGTATATGTTTGTTTGAGTGCAAATATATATACAGTATATATATATATATATATATATATATATATATATATACACAGATTATTATTTACGTATACTTAAAATAGCCATCCATGAGAATGTGTTGTATGCTTCATGTTTTGACTTGCTTAGCTAAAGCACAGCAGACATCGTTGAAGCAGAAGTATGCATTGTTTAACCGTCTGGTCTACAATAACAAGCAAAACATCTCACCTGTTAAGTAATTCTCTTTAGTGTAAATGTCTCCATTTATTTATTACTGTGCATTCAAACATCTTTGTTCAGGTTTAGCCTTTGGAATCAGGGTGTATGTCTTGGCACACCTTTGTGGATTTAGGTAAGAAGTAAACCGGCTACAATATAAACAAACAGATTAAAGATCATCTGCGTGCCCCGAGCTACTGGCAACGTGTAAGAGTGCTTTCTTGTGACAACGACTCTTTCAGGGAGTCTTTCTCACTAAACCAGTCAGTCTGGCTGGATGAAGTCACAGATACGGAACAATGTTTCGAGGGTCGATTGCACTTGCGACAAGTTGCCGTCGTTCTTCTTTATTGAAGGGAAGCATATGGAGAAAAAGGCATGACGGTGCGATGGCCGCCCATCAAATCCACTTAGAGAATGAGCGGATAAGGGGACTTACTGGGCTCATCTTTTGTTTGCCCGCTCCTGTGTGTCTGGATCCTGCTGCGAGCGCTACATAATCCCATCAAAGGCAGAGCATAGCCACCCCTGTATCTACCAGAAGGACCACTGATTATTGAACGGAAGATTAGGATTATGCAAGCAACAGATTGAGACCGATTGAAAGACTCAAACCCCTTTCAAACGAATAAATAAGTAATCATACAGATGAATAAGAATGAGTAAATAAAAAGGTGCATCGAAGCATGAAAGTGGAAGTGGCTTGTTTAGAGACCTGATAGAATTTGTGAATTGTACAGAATGATTCATTTTCTAAACATAAGGCTTGGAGTCTAAGACCATCTGATCTCAGTCTAGCTGCTAAGACTTCTAAAGTCCTGGCGGCATGCAAAGGGGCTTAGAGTCTGACCCGGGCCTAAATCCTGAGGTCGGACTGAGAGAGATAAGGAAAGCTGGTTTTAAGTGCGTATGGTTGTTTATTTTGTATAACTATATTCATTTCCCATTTTTTTAGCATTTATGTATGTCCTTCTAGCTTGTCTGACGTCATGAGACCCTCATGCATTTGTATTTTGCTCAGCAAGCAAGTATGTTTACATTTTCATACAAGACCAGCACATCATGCCCTAGAGACATTTCCTCTCGAGTGCAGCATGTCGAACAGTCACTCATGTTGTCATTCAAAGCTGTCACTGAAGGCCGTATGAGAGGTCACACTGGAAGGCTTCATTCTTCGCCATTACAGCACTGCCTGTGGCTGCATGATACAGACAGGTCAGAATGGGCAAGAGCCCTGCAGTTTCTCCTGTCCTCTCCAACATCACAATGAGACAGGAAATCTAGAACTTCAGGGAATGTCAAACTTGGTGTAAAATAAAAAAATAAAATCTTTCTCTTACAAAATGTTAATGAACATTTAACTTTTACACCCTGTTAACACTAGGAGCGAGTGGTGCAACTTGATGCAACACAAAAACCCAGATGTCTTTTATTAGAAACAATGCCCATCTGCTCTTTAGATGCATGACGACACCGTCTTAGTCTTTGACCACCTCTTCATTCTCACAGAATTGTCTGGTGGTCTTTTTTCTCTGCTCTCCTACCTTTGCTATTCTGTCACTTCTGGCTGGTGGCAGAAATAGTTGTGGTCTTATATACATCGTTCTCTGTTTTCTTGGTGCTAATTGGGCCGCAGAGACTATACTGAGTAAAAACGGTGTAAAATCTCACATTCGCTATGAAGTCATTCATGTTTACTGAAGACAGATGAATGAATTTACCACTTCCAGTCTATTTTTGTGGGAACTGTAGCTACTGTGTTGGTGTTCAAACATCACGTAACTTGATGCCTTCGTCGAGGCCACATGATAGGTAAACGGTACATAAGATGAACCAAACTAATTTGTTTAGTATTTATCCTAATATTATTTTTTTTTTAAGTCTGTGTGAAATTAAAATTGACTATATTAATTTTGTTAGCTCACATTTCTAATTTTGTGGTGAGCAATTCACCAGTGCAAGTCAGTCAATAAAAAAAAAATATATATTTTTTAAAAATAAATAAATTAATTAGTGTTTGCCTGTGTAATCTTTAAAACAAATCTGAAAATGCTCCTCCCCTTGCTTGAGTATGAGCATGACATCCTTATCCAATTGCCAGTTTTTATTACTGAATAAAACACCTACTTACTCCATTAAATTCATAATATTATTTGGATTGATTATCATTATGACTTTGAATCACCAAACTTCATTCATCCACACCAGTAGATGTCAGTATATACCAAGATTACTTAAGCTGACTGTGTGCACTTTTAATACTAAAAGTGTACAAATGTGTTACTACTGTATAAACAAGAGAACAATACTAAGGTCTACAGTGCACAGGGAGGCGATTGAAACTCCCCCTTAACTTCTATTTATTAACCAGAACCGGGACTGAACCCCCATCCGTCTGTGAGGCGTTGCGTTGGCGGCTTCTCAGTGGTCAGTAGGGGCCATGCTGGGTGGCGTCTGGCTCCCTACAGTATTTCCCACTGGCCCGTCTAACACGATTCTCTTTTCTCCCTCTGCTTCTATATTTCCCTCTCTCTCTTTTGCATATGACTTATACTTCACAGTTGAATCCAGCATAATTTATTGGACACTGACCTCCTAAATAGCCAGAGACTTCTCTCTTTTAGAGGTCAAAAAAAAGATCAATTCTTTCTTTTCATCTCCATTTGTTTTCGCAGAGAAATGTTACACTCTGCTGACCCAATAAAAATCTGCAGTTATAATAGGCTTTTTTGTAAAACAAAGATAAAGCTTCAGAGAAACAAAGTGGTTACCACACACAAAGGATGCGTGCGCAAGCGTACAGCAGATTTAAAAACAGAGGGGTGCCTCTATCATCTATCTGCCTCTTTTTCCTGGTTTAGACACACACGCTCACACACTTGGAGAAACAGTGGGGTCTGATCTTGCCTAGGGCACAGGGAGTCGTGCTCACTCTGTGGAAAGGAGCCAGTGATTGTAGAGAGGTCCCATAGTGCTCAGAGGCTGCACAGTGCATGCGCGCATGTGTATATACTGTAGCCACACTAACACTCCTTAGGGGGAGGAAATACACATCACGGGTCAGCTGCTGTCACTAGAGCACATCCACTCATCTGGAGGAATAGAGCAAATCTGAAATGGGAGAGATACTTTTACTATTACCAGTCAAATCGCAAGTAACTCCGCTTATATATTTGTCAACGCTGATTTTTACACACATTTGTTGTGCAAGGCCTTGAGTAAATGCAAAAAATACCTGAATATATGGACGATACACTGTCCTTTATTCTAACAACCCCATCACACATCATTTAACCAAGCAACTAGCTCCGAATGCAGGAAATGAAATAAATAAATAGATCAAAGCTCTCAAGATGTAATTGAGGTCTAACCAGGTGTGTAGTTTGTTTCTGACGGCGGTCTTCACTGTAAACATTTGTTGCAACGAGAAGCAACAGAATGCACAGTTGTTAACGAAGCATGTCAATTTAATGACCGATGCCAGTTCATGTGAAAAACATGGATTTTTATCTCAGTCAACAAGCAATTAGCTGCCTCTCTCTCACTATTTTTTCGTCTCTGGTGATCAAAGAATGTTTTTAAAGACTGTGATCTGACAAGTAGAAACCAGTTTCTGGAAGGAAACAGTCACTTAGTATCCACTTCTCAGATTTGTGTGATCACCAAAACCTCGGCCTTGTGAATTTTTTATTGATTGTTCTTTTTTTCTTCTTCTTCTTTTCTGGCCTAATTTGTCTTAAAGTATTTTAAAAGTATATTTAGTATTTTTTACAGAAGTCAGAAATAACAGTTGACAGTTCTCCAGAGAGCTACCGCAAAGAGTCATAATTATGGTCCTGTTAAATATATATATATATATGTTCAAAGTACATCACTTAGAAACCTTAAAACATTGTGACAACAAGCAGTGGAATGATTTTCAATTAACACTATGAGTTAAACATTACTTTTGTTTCTTAACCAAAGAGTAAAACAGTATTTTTTTGTAAAATATACTCTAGACTAGGGATGTAACGGTATTGTAAATACCGTCATACCGCAATACCATTTTTTTTTCTCGATACTACCGTGGTCGCATGACTGGATAAAACGATAGGTCTTAGTTTGCTCAGGCGAATTGGGTGAACAGGAGGTAGCGGGAACTACAATTCCCATCAGCCCAAGCGTGCCCATCATTCTTTGTGGTCTGTTGTCGCTAATGTTTAGTGTTGCCAATTTAGCGACTTTTCAGACCTCCTTGGTGACATTTTTCCCTAAAAGCAACAAGCGACAAATCTAGAGACTGCTTGGACAAACCTCAGCAAGTGTCTGGTAGTGCTGCGTGAGTTGGAGTTCTTGTCCTCCCAGCATGCACACCCCTCTCTGCTTCTGTTCTGTTCAGCGAGCGGCTGAGGGGAGCAGGGCTTTCAGTTAAAATAGATATTTTGTTGCTTCTATTTTACATGCAAACATAGCCAAAATCACATTATAGCCATTGTCTATATCTTATGTGTACTTGGTTTCATCAGACAATGCTCGATTATAAATAAGGATTTTAATATAGATTAACATCTGGTAAAGTAGAGCTAATTCAGTAGGCCTTATAATGGCGTGCATTTCATAATCATTCAATTTTTCTGAAAACAGAAACCATTAAAAATATCAGTGAAAAGAGTTATATTGAGAGTTATGGTGCATTGAATAACATTATGTGACCACAGAGAAGCAAGATAATGTGACGCACTGATGTAATGAATATGCAAATTGACCTATGACGTCATCTAGGGACAGGTTAAATCAGATGTGTCTCTTCATTAGTTTTGTTTTTCCTGTAAATGATTCAATAAAAACCGTACCGTGCCGTTCATACCGAGGTATTACCTCGTACGTAAGTTTTGATACCGTTACATCCCTACTCTAGACATTTTATTTATTTTTATTTTTAGTTATTTCATATACATATATACAGTATAAACATATAGTCAACATTTGAAGTTGATCAAAAAAGTAAATCAGAGTTCTCCTAAGGCAAGATTGCATTTTAGTTTTATGTTTCAGGACAACTTTGGTGTGAGGCTTTGATCCACTTAAAATCCTGATAATTATCATCATATGATAAATATATATAAATATATATATATATTATTTTATTTATTTATTTATTTATTTATTTTAAACAGAATGCATTTAGATCTAGAGAACATTGCAATTAATCCATTTAAAATCAAGTTTTTCAAAAATGAGTGTGAAAAAGTTTTGACAAAGCTTAAACAGCCCCTGTCCCATTAATGCTTAATCCGCAGGCAAGAAAAACGGAGGATGGCATAAAGATGAGAGGGAGGTAGACATAAAACCATGAGAGATGAAGAGGCCCTGTGCTAGCTAAGAGGATTAATAGTCATACGTTGGCATGGA
Organism: Enteromius viviparus; assembly: GCA_032353835.1. Taxonomy (NCBI): domain Eukaryota; kingdom Metazoa; phylum Chordata; class Actinopteri; order Cypriniformes; family Cyprinidae; genus Enteromius; species Enteromius viviparus. Next base: position 10,994,691 of record JAUCNO010000152.1, read on the forward strand.
GACGAAATTGGCCACACGATTAGACAACCTTGCTTTTATTGTATCAGCCACTTCTTTACAGAGTCTGATGAGTGAGCTGTCGTCTGAAAAAATCCAAGGCAGGAAGTGCAGAAGGAATGAAAGAGGAATGCATGAAACACTCCAGCGGTCTGAGAAGTCTAAGAAGTCAGACACGTCTCTTTCAGATCCGGTGCTTCGACAGAATCTTTCCCCCTCCCTTCACCGAGTCATTGTCAGTGCCGCCTGGATCTCTAAACAGTCACTCACAGTACTTTTGTCTCTAGGCTGGATAGATCCTCTGACATCATGGCGGTTACAGCTGAGCGCTCATGGGTGAACTATCTGTGCTCCATCTTAACCACCCCCCTACCACACACACACACACACACACACACACACACACAACTTTATGATGCTCTTGAGCTCAAATCTGTGATTTGTATTTTATTAACTTCGAAATCGCACTTAATACTTATTACTTATTACACTTTACAAGTGAGTCACTGACTCTTTCATTCAACCCGTTTGATCAAAATTAATATATTAACTTATTTATTTTCCCAACCAAATGCCACTAATGTGTGTTGCAAAATTATGCAGCAGCTATTTGAAATTTCCAGTTTTTTGAAGCATAAACAGAAAAAGTAACTGACAACGTCACTCATCTTCATGTCTTTGAACTGTACAAAAGCCGTAATATATAATAATGCTGCCTCCTGTCGCACTTGATAACTTTCTTCCCGAATTGTGAAAAAAATGTAAGGTTTCTGTCTCACAATGGATAGATATCAATTGCAAGAAATAAGTTTATAATTGTGAAATAAGAAGTCACGATTGCCTTTTTAATTTATTTATTTATTGTTGGCAGAAACATGGCAGAAATGCGTTTTCAGTCAAAGCCGTGGCATAGCGTTAGTAACTACAACCACTTAAAGCTAAAGTAGTACATTAAATGGCAGATTTCCTCTGATACTAGTAGCTTAAATGACTTATTATAAAAACAGCTCTCTTCCAAATACTGCTTTTGAATGACTGATAGGTCATCACGACATCTGCTGTGCCCTGTGAGATGCTAAGGGGGCAACCCCTTTCCTAGGCACCCTCACTGTGTTCTGGCAGGCGAGTCCACACACACACATATTAGCTCTGACACACTCATACTGTCTCCTGCTGGTACAAGGTACCCTCACTACGCTTAAATGTGCCCTACGTGTGTAACGTGCATCCACGCTGTGTCTTCTCACTGTGTGCAGATAATAACAAATGGTGCTCATGCAGTCGACCCTCAAACCTCCCCCGCACTACCCGTAACATGTCTCTCACAGAGCCGTATGTTTCACAGTATGGAAAAATAAAAATGTACCGAAGTGCCTTACGTATGGACAAAAGAAGGACCTTGAATGTCTCTTCTTCTTTATGAAGTTCACAGTTTGTGAAGTCTTTGCCAAGCCAAGTGGCTGCTGACTGTTTGAAGCATCGCAAGGCCACTGAAGCAAATCCTGGTGCCGTCTCCAGTCATAAAGCAAACAAATAGAGTCACACTGCTGTCAAACTGAACATTTCCAGACAGTAGATTGTCTATAGACTCGAATAAGTTCAACGTCGTGTCATAAAATCTGTTGCCATGACACTTGTGCAGCTATAAATCACAGTTAGTCATTCATCTGTTGAGGATGAAATGGAGGATATGGAAATGTTGCGAGGCCTGCAGTTTGTTCGCACCTAGTTAGACAGAGAAGGTTTTATTTACAGCCGTCTGATGAGCGCCTCGGTTATGATTGTTATATGACATGAATAATGGCTTTAAGAAAGTAGACAAATGGAGGAAGAGATAAATAAAGACATCAACAAACAATGAGGCGTCAGTGAGAGTATGATCACATTTGCCGGGCAGACGCCAGTGCATTTATCCTCCTGAAAGACAGATAGCAGGATGCAGAGTGAAAGGCGACCCATATCTGAAATTGTCATTATTGCCATTTTTGACAGAAGGCTTAGTTGTTTTACTCGGGTTGAGTTATTGGTTTGCTGGGTAGGCCAAAAAATAAAAAAAATAAATAAATAAAAATATAAGGGTGAATATATATCCCCTTTGTTTGCTTTGCTTTATTTTCAATATTTATTAGCAATCTCTCTTCACTCCCTCTGAGTCTCAATGCATTCCCTATCTCTCTCTTTTCACGCTGTTTGGTGTGGGATTAGAGCTCTTGAGCTATGTTTAAATGGTGTTTATGCAAATAATCACTAGCCTCAGCACAATTATTTAAAGTGCTAACAACAGAGAAATGCATCTCGCTCAGGCTGACAGCCGTCACACTCCCACTTACTGTGGCCATCTGCCTCTGGCGGAACACACTTTTTATTCTCTTTTGCTGATAAAGGTTGCTCTATATATTTTTTTTTTGGACAAGTCCTGTGTTGATTACCCCCATGCGTCGTCATTGTTAATAATCAGAAAGAGGTTGGAGGACTATAATTTTCCTTGGTTTTGGCCTTTTGATGAGTTGCTCATTTTAATTTGAGTTGTTTTGTTTTTTTTTCATTTTACCATATCATTTATTGGGACATGTAATTTACTTGCTGGGGTGTGCAGGGATCACTGTAAGCAGATGGTTAACTGTTGTTTATATCACTGTAATACTTCAATAACAGAAAAGAGACGTTAATGTTGTCCATTTGAGCAAAATCGTCTTCTTTTGTTGTTGTTTTTGGAATAGGCTGGAAAGCACACTGGGATAATTCTGATAGCCTGAGGACAAGATTTATACCAAGGTGTGCAATGTTCCCAGGGCCTAATTTTAACATCTGTCAAGTAAAATAAAAAAATAAAAAGGCAAATAAATAAAACTTACCATGCAGTTGGAGGGTAACATCATTAAGAACCGCAATTTAACATGGTTAATACTGAATTGAATAAAACATATAATCTGACCCTCATTAATGGAATTGGTGCAAACCATTTGTATGTTTTATATTTGTTTTAAAACATCTGTCGCAATTCAAACATTTTTCATCTTTTTAATCTTAGACAAAAATGTATCATCAGAAGTTGCCTATTTTTTTAAACTCCAGGTGGCGACAAATAGCAAAATGGATAACACAAACGACAATATGAATATAATAATAATAAATGTTGTTGTTGTTGCTGATGTTGTTTATTCATTGTATTTATTTATATAGATAGTGATGTTGATTGCAGAAAAGTATTTATGCTGTGGATGTTGTGCTACACTCATATTTTTGACTCCAATAACAATAATATGAATAATGACTCAATAATTGTGTGTGTGTGTGTGTGTGTGTGTGAAAACTGTGATATTAATATTAGCAATATATTTACAGTATCATTGAAAATTAAGTGGAGGTAAGTAAGGTTTTCATTTAAGTAGTATATATATACAGTATATATATATTAGGGATGCAATGGTTTTCGGTTCTTTATCGAACTGTTCGGTTCGCCCTGTTCGGTTTGGTACACTCACGTGAACCGCGATATTTCGGTAGCCTATATGAGGCATTAAACTTCAATTTTAATTAAAATGGCCATTTTCTGTGTATTAAGCGTATAGACAATGAGGCGATGGTCAGAACTTCTCATGACTAACGATAGTGATGCGTCATTCTTGAACAATTTGTTCATTTCTAATGAATATTTAATGTGACTCCTGAAAAATGAATCGTCTTGTGAGAGTGATTTGTTCATTTGCTTAAATAATTTAAGTTGTTTTCTCATTAATGTACACACAGCACATTGACAGAAAAACACAGACATGTTGACATTTTTGCAGATTTATTAAAAAAGGAAAACTGAAAAATTACATGGTCCTAAATATTCTATTACTATTACTGTGACACTCATATATTTAACTCAGTTGCTGTCCATTTCTTCTGATCATCCTTGAGATGGTTCTACAGTCTGAGGTCCTGAGCACTCTGGAGAAGGTTCTGGTCTAGGATATCCCTGTACTTGGCCGCGTTCATCTTTCCCTCGATTGCAACCAGTCTTCCTGTCCCTGCTGCTGAAAAACACCTCCACAGCATGATGCTGCCACCACCATGCTTAACTGTTGGGACTGTATTGGACAGGTTCTACAGCTTCATTTGAGTCCAGCTGTGTTTGATTATACTGACTGGACTCAATTATGAAAGCCACACACCTGTCTATATACTGTAAGACCTTACAGTTCACAATGCATGCCAGAGCAAGTGAGAACCATGAGGTCAAAGTTACTGCCTCAAGAGCTCAGTGACAGAATTGTGGCAAGGCACAGATCTGGTCCAAGGTTACGGAATATGTTTGGGACGACCACAACCCTTCCTAAAGCTGGCCAAACTGAGTTATCGAAGGAGAAGAACCCAAAGATCACTGTGGCTGAGCTCCAGAGATACAGTTGGAGATGGGAGAAAGTTGTAGAAAGTCAACCATCACTGCAGCCCTCCACCAGTCAGGGCTTTATG
>JAUCNO010000152.1:10999248-11032972 GCA_032353835.1 Enteromius viviparus
TGTCCAATACAGTCCCAACAGTGAAGCATGGTGGTGGCAGCATCATGCTGTGGGGGTGTTTTTCAGCTGCAGGGACAAGACAACTGGTTGCAATCGAGGGAAATATGAATGCAGCGAAGTACAGGGATATCCTGAACCAAAACCTTTTCCGGAGTGCTTAGGACCTCAGACTGGGCCGAAGGTTCACCTTCCAAACAAGACAATGACCCTAAGCACACAGATAAATAATGAGGGAGTGGCTTCATAACAACACTGTGACTGTTCTTGGATGGCCCAGCCAGAGCCCTGACTTAAACCCAGTCTCCGGAGAGACCTAAAAATGGTTGTCCACCAATGTTTACAATCTAACCTGACAGAACCGGAGAGGATCTGCAAGGAGGAATGGCAGAGGATCCCCAAATCCAGGTGTGAGAAACTTGTTGCATCTTTCCCAAAAAAACTCATGGCTGTATTAGATCAAAAGGGTGCTTCTACTAAATACTGAGCACGGGTCTGAATACTTAAGACCAAATACGGGTCTGAATACTTATGTGATATTTCAGTTTTTCTTGTTTTAATAAATCTGATAAAAATTCAACAATTCTGTGAATATGGGGTGCTGTGTATACATTAATGAGGAAAAAAATAACTTAAAAGATTTTAGAAAATGGCTGCAATATAACATAGAGTAAACGATTTAAGATTTATATATATATATATTACTGACTTTTACTTAATTGTACTGTAAATATGATGTCAATATTATTATCTCAGTTCCAAAAAAAAAAATTAATTAATAATAATAATTAGCAGCACAACTTCTACCATTGATACTAAGAACAAATCAGCACCTAATCAGTATATAAGAAAGATTTAAAAAGTATCATGCAACACTGAAGACTGAATTATGCTGGATAAAAGTTGCTAATCGCAGTCAGTCTGACTTAAGTAACATCTCTTTAGACTGGATAGTAAATCCTGAGCACATAACTCTGGTGTAACTATATAGTATCAAAGTTTAGTTTAGCAGGGAAAATCGTTGGGTTGAGACACAGGGGTGGAAGGGCTCCCGTGGCAAGAACAACAACGGTATATCACGTCAGGAGGTAACCTCTGATGCAGGTGCTCATGGGAAGGTGCTAAATGGGTGCAGTGGCAGGCTGTGAGCCTCATTAGGCCCAGATGCTACCTGACACACTCACGGGCCTGCATACACACACTTCGACAGATGTCGAGGTGGCAGAGGTGAGGACCAGGATTAGGGAAGGGCTCTTGTCTCAGTGATTAGATCTGAGAAAACAGCTTGAGCAAGGCCACTAAAAGCCCTATTGGGTGCACCTGAATCCTTAAACCACTGATTGTGTGTGTATATATGTGCATGTGCACCCGTAAAAAAAAAAAGTAAATCTTGAGTCCGTTATAGTGTTATATGTATGCATATTCTTTACTATATACGGTGGTGACCTAAATTATTACAAGACTAGTATGTTCACCAGCTAAAAAAATCTTTTGCCATTAATAAACCAGTGAGATTTTTGCTTGCACAAGTCTAACAACAGCTAGTGCTCCACAGAGAGATATTTATCTCATCATCATCCAGTCTGTCTGGAATTTCATGAAGAAACAAACTGAGACAGACTAAATCCAGAAGAGCTGTGGCAACTTCTCCAAGATGATTTAAGAAATTACCTGCAAAGCAACGCAACCTTTTAAATTTGTAGGCAACAAACTATAGAAATACATGTAACTGACATAAAAACATTTTTATTTGGTGAAAATACTAGTATTAAAATAATTTTGGCCACCACTATGTAAGTGTATAAAATAATATTAACAAATTAAATCCACAAATCTATGTCATGCTTACTGTTGAGCCTCGCAATGGAGAGACAGTTCACCCAAAAATGAAAATTGTCATCATTCACTTATCCTCAAGTTGTTCAAAACCTCTAGGAGTTTGTTGTGGAGAAAAAAAGTGGATAATAGAAACCAAATAGTTGACAGTAGCCATTACCTTATTTAAAAAGGAATGGAGGTCAACTGTTTGATCACGATGTTCTTCAACAGAAGAAAGAGGTTCGGAACAACATGAGGGCCAGTACATTTTTGAATGAACTGTCTCTTTAAGATAAGTTCAAACGATTCTAAGTAAACCTCACAAAATCAATGAAAAGACTTCGCTTTACGTAACTTGCACACCTTACACCTGCGTATCAAAAGCGATGGGTCAGCAGCAGGCTGAATACAAAGCCAGTGTGTCGCCTTTAATGCAGTGATAAAAAGTCTGTGTCTGTATTAGAGACATGCGGGATTCGTAAGGCGCACACTGGTCTCTGGACAGATTGCAGCAGCTGGTGTTTGTGTCAGCAGGGTACAGTGAAGCAGTGGCTGAAACTGTTACTGTGCAGTGCCTCATTGCCTACTGATGAGATGAAATGTCAGTTGCATTTCTCCTGCTGATCTGCACCCGGTAGGCAAGCTGTGCCTACTGCGTGAGGAGTCTGTGTCCTAACATTGTGCGAGACCTCTGGATCAGTCATTGGCTGTAAAAGCAGCGTGGGCCAGCAGGAACTGTAGTGGGAAAATATCGAAGTTGCTCTTGCTATATTTCGTGCAACAAATGAGTCCATTTCAACAATGCATCTTAGGAGTGAGTAATGCGGATTGTTTGGAAACTTTCGGGGGACCTTTTTTTATATATATTTTTTTTCCTGAACATGTTCACTCTTTCTATATAATGTAATGAACAACACAATGGAAAGAAAACACGTCCATCTGTGCAGCGCAGTTGTACAAGTGTGGACTAAGGGGGGGGGCAGGTTTGTTCAAATCAGTCTACAAATGAACTTTGCAAAGACAACATACCCTCTTAAAAGTTGTGTACATGCTTTGTGTGACATGAATGGCTCGAATATACAGTTGCAATGTAAAACTGTTCATAACAGCATAATAATAGTAATACGTATGTGTTAAAATGCCATTAAAAGGAGCACATTTTAAATGGATAGAGCAGGTTTTTGGTCTTGCCCCCTTGCTCTACTCACCACTTTTGTTGTTTACACATATTCGTCAAAAGATATGTTTTAATTGCACTATTAATATTTATATATTCATTTTTTTTTTTTTAGAAATATTTTGCATGGAATGTATTGCGTTCCATTACGTGAGTAGTAAGTCGTATCTATCCTCTTATAGGTGCTGTAACGGGCGTTGACCAAGAGAAGGGGGCCGGCCAAAAAAGACTGCCTTAAACATTCTTCTTTTTCCAAAATGTTTTTCTTTTTGCTCTGCGGGAGAGCTTGCCTCTTGTCACAGATTGCCATAACACATATCTCTTCATCTCTGAAATATTTGTAACTACCTTTTTTTCGCACATAAACAATGAGAAAAACCAAATGGACAAAGTCGGAAAGGAAAAGCAGACTGAAAATGGGCATCTGTCCTCTGATGTTTGTCACCCCCACCCTGACGTTTTTTCCTCTGTAGCTTTTTGGGAGCGGATATCTCTCATCTAAGGACACTGCAAGAAATTTGGACTAATGTATTTGTGATATCTCCGTTTTTGCCTCTCCTCCGCTGTGCATTTCTTCCCTTTGCTATGAACTCTTTTGAATGGACTTGCCCTGCTCCTTTCTTCTACTGTTCCCTTTGAACCCCTTTGGAGTCTTACTATCATTGCAATCACCCTGGGTTTGGTAGGTATGTCTTTCTTCTGTCCTTCTCTCTCCTTTTCAATATCCTCTCCTCTCTTTTCTACTCTCTGTCTTCTTTTGTCTGCCACAGCCAGACCCATTCACATTCATTGAAAAATCACCTAAGAGGACTTAATAGCTCTTCTATAATGCACTCTGACCTCTTATCAAATACAGCAACAGTATTTTTTTCTCCCATAACTTGCAGTCTTTCTCATCTCGCTCCATAAAAAAAACAAAAAAAAACGATGTTTTATGAGAAAGTGCAGAGCCTTCTTAAGGGGCATGGTTGAGAAAAAATTTTGGGGTGGGTAAAATAAATTCAGGGTGGCAGGGAAAAAGTCTTTTCAAATCTTTTGCATTCTCTCGCAAAGATATTTGCATTTTTTGCAAAACTTTGCATTCTCTGGTGCAAGCTCAGATAAACACTTTTAACTTTATGCTTCCAGTGGTTCAGACAGGTCGGTACATTCATAGTGTTTTACTTTAAATTGGACTGAAGTGTAAAGAAATATGGTCAGTGATTAGTTCAAGGCACAATTTTGACGCCAGTGAAAGATACCTGAAAACGATATTACAAGAAAAAGGATTATTGTATTCTACCTGAAGTGATGTGAAAATGCTCCATTACGGAGCTGTCTTACTTACTGTGAGCGTAAAGTAGACAGATACTGTTTATCTGAGCTCTTAACTGGTTACAACAGAAAACGCAAAAGTTTTGCGAGATAACGCAAGAGATTTGGAATTTTTTTGTGTGTCCCACAAAGGGAAAAGATTGCTTTGCAGGCGAATCAAATTGCTTCATTTCCCCCACTTTTTCTCATTCTTGTTTCCCCTCCAAAAAAGACACTTAAGTTAAAAGAAGTGAGTGCAAAAAATCTTAGGTGAGAATAGTATCTCCGTTTTGGCTTCTTCAGATGTGTGCACTCACAAACCCAAATGGAGCTTAGTGCCATAAAGTGTCAGCCAGTCATGTTTGTTAATTAGATTGGGTGACTGTAACTCCTTTCCAGTCTCTCTCTCTCTCTCTCTCTCTCTCTCTCTCTCTCTCTCTCTCTCTTGCTCGCTCTGAAGGCAATGACATCTTCGCCTCACACCACTGACTGTGCCACAATATAACAGACACCAAATACACGTTTGCCTTTGAACTGAGAACACGTATTGATGTGAATATTGTAGACATTGACATTCCTGAGTGTCTGCTTGGGGAACATGTGTAAATATGTAACTAGCTTTGAATGATATTTATCAAATATATATAAATATATAAATATATGGTACACCTGACAGTACGTCCGTAGTGTGAAAACTTATTTTACGATCACATATGGGATTTTACTTCTCTGTGTGTCTGAGACAATGATTACAAAAGCAGTAGATGGGGAAGCTAGATTAATGTCATGACTCATTTACTTACAATAAGCCAGTAATAGAGATTCTGTCGGCTCTGCAGACAGTCTAGCAGAAAGTGCTGTTCTTGTGAATGTACTTTGTATTCAGCCATTTTTAGTACAATAAATGGACTTATCAACATCCGCTTGCTGTGTCTGTAGTTTTACTGACCGATGTGCAGCTGAAATGCATTACAGGCTAGCTATTTTTGGACTGACATTTGAGTACTTGTCTTGCAAAAACATGATGACATTACATGCTATATGTATATATATATATATATATATATAAATAATGGTATTTCCTGGTATATACTGTAGTATAATATAAAACATGAATGCATTGCATTGTGTTATAAACCAAATGGCCAAACTACTTTCTTACAACAATATAAAAACATTAAGGATATCTTTCACAAACACACACAGTAAGGTTTGTTTTCAGTGTTTTATCATTCACAAAAACTGAGGATGTCAAATATGACAACTGCAAAAGAAGGCAAGAGCTGATAAAAGACAAGCTGCATAATGCAAAGACACATATGAATTGTTATTTAGATGCACTGTAAATTTGTTTTTGAAGTAGGCAGCTCTTATGTTTTCTTTTCCCCTTCACAATCTGCAGCGATCAACAGTCTTATGTTATTTCTCATACAGAAGAGAACAACATTTGCATATCAGTAGGCAATGTGGTCAAGGAGAGAGACAATAGAATGTGACATTTTTATTCAGCAGGAAAAAAAATCCACAGAGCTATTGTTACAGCTAGCCCTCTATCTGAGTGGTATTTAAGGTCCAAAATAACATTGAGAGGATTATTAGAAGTGGAGGGTGAAGGTGCAAGTGTGTGTGTGTGTTTTTTTCTTGAGTGGGCGTAGTAGCAGTAATCACAAAACACATCCCAGGGAAACTGCAACTCTATTTTCACGTTCTAATTTGGGCAGAGATTGATGACAAGATGAAAGACATGCTTTTTGTTTTTCCACTCACACCTTGCACAAACACATCACGCATATACGCACGTGTGTGTGTGTGTATGTGTACGAGTGGGCTGTGAGAGATAGCGGTGATGTCAGCGAGCAACTGAAGACATTTTAAATGGAAGGCGCCACTGAATTTAATTAAAACATAACTTGCAGGCCTAATTAACACTATGATAAATAACATTGTCCACCAGAGGTATAGCTCCTCCAGAGAAGCTAAAATGGATCTGATCCAGCTTCTCACTTTTTTTCTTTTTTTTTTTTTGAAGCGCTAAATAAAAATCATAAAGTACAAATCCGTGGAGCTAGTTAAATGGCAAAAAGGTACACATTTAGCAAATTCAAATTCTAAATATGACAAATGCATGAAGCATGGTCCTCTTTGGCCCTGATTAGGTTTAACTTAAAGCACAAGTGTAAGTATAAATGTTGTCAGAGTGATATATCAGGTGTTATATTTAATCAGCCTGCAATGTAAGCAGTCAAAGTGCAGCACAATTGGACTTTTTGCTTATAAAATGCAGTTTGACATGCCAGGTGCTGCCCTTTGGCGAAAGACCTCCAGACATACACGCACAATTATTTTGTCTGAATAAGTAGGCTTAAGTGAACATTAAGTCTTTGCAGCATGTTTTTATATGTGTACTGCATTTGTATGTTTGTCTTAAAGGCACTGCATACGTGAACAGGTTTGAGTACGCGCTCAGACAGATGGTGTGAGGCAGTGTTTGGCTAAACAGGGCATTTACCTGTTACCACACAATCAATCAGTACAGGCAGACTCACATGCTCAGCGAGTTTCCAACACCTCTAGCACAGATGTGTTCTAGTTTCAGCTGTACGGACATGGCCACGCTATTCTCAGATCTCGATATCCCCCCGGGTCCTTGCACAACTACATCCTGGTGCCCTGCTCGAGCTGGCTAAGGACATGCCTGACTGTAAAGAGAATCCCATTAGTGAGGTCTTTAGTGTTTTGTGGGTCGGTTTTGGCCCGTCCACTCGAACTGGCACAATGCTGGCCTAGCGCTGGGCAAACAGAGGGTGCTTATTATAGTGCTGCGCTTCTGTGCCAGCCTAGCCAAGCCTGACAGCGCCAGCTCACAGCATAATCCACTCTCTCCACCTCCATCCTCACTGTTTTCCAAATTACCTTCCATCTCTCACACTCCACAGACTGTCATGCATCCCTCTTTTGTCCTGTACCATCCTTTTGCATATGCAAATTTAACTTAATTTTGTAGTAACATTGTGTCTTGTGGTAATAGTACGACACTGTTTTTTTTACCATATTCACATAATGGGGAACTTTATATTGTACTCTAAGCAAAGATTAAATGGAATGATCCAGACTAGCTTTCAACCATCTTGAGAGAAGTAAATGACTGGAACTGACAGCTTTTTTTTTTTTTTTTTTGTCAGCCCGTTTCATTTTAAATGTGTGTATTTCAGTCCAGCTTTTGTTTGACTCACTTCACATGTTCTGTTGTCTTTTATAGAGACTAGTTTTGTCTCAAGTAGACCTAGATCAGTCCATTTTCAAAAAATATCCTATTGATCTTATTGTGAATAATTCATCTATATGTAAATTTTTATTTGATGTCGCAATGAGGAAAAAAATGGTCGCTTCTTCCCAGAAATAAGGATGTTGAGTTTACATTAAGAAGTCACATTTGGTTATACTGTAATTATGCAGTAACACAAAGTGCACTGTAAAGTTGTCACTCAAATTAACATTAAGCTTTGTTTAAGTTGACTAAACAATTTTTTTTTTTTTACTAATTATTTTTAGTCAAAACAACTTTTTTTACCATGTGTTTGCTGTAAAAAAAGAAAGGAAGAAAAAAATGTGGAATAATGTGCTGTTTGTGATTACAATGAAAATGGCACACTGTGATAAATAGTCAGATGATGCGAAAAACATATACAACATATAAAAAGTCACATATTGAACAATAACATATTGAATAATGTCACGATTATGAACAAAAATCACAGATGCAAGATACAGATAAGTCACAAACTGCTAAATTAATTTATGAGTACAAGAAGAAGAAAAAAAATCCCAATTGTGAGATAATTTGAGTAAAGTGACAATTCTGAGTAACTTAAGCAGTTCAAAGTCACAATTATGAGATATAATGAGCCAAATGCAAGATAATAGTATAAAGGCACTGAGCTCAGTAAAGTTGCAATTATGAAAAAAAAAAAATTAAAAAATAAAAACAAATTCTCAATTCTCATTGTGAGATATGAATTCACAATTATTAGAAACAAAGTTACAACAGTGAGATATACATGCAAAAAAAAAAAAAAAAATCGGTATAATATTATTATTACAATAATACTACACAATAATAATACAATAATAGTACTATTACAATAAAATGTGACACTGTAATGTATAAAGTCACATTTACAAGTGACAAAGATATGTGAAATACAAAGTCACAAAGAGCCAAGTTGTGTTTATGAGGGGGGGAACTAAATTGTGAAATACAGAAAAAAAAACAGAATATCTAGTATAAAGTTGCAGTTATGACGAAAAAGTCATCTTGTGAGATGTAAAGTCGCAATTATAAGAAAAAAGGTCACAACTCTGAGCTATAAAGTTATATTGTGTGGTATAAATTAGGATATTAAGATATTAAGTTGTAATTATGTGAAACAAAATAACATGTTAAATTTTAAATCATAATACGAAGCATAAAGTCACTTTTTGGAGAAAATAATTTGCAGTGTTTTTGTACTGGATGCCAGAGTTCATCTCAATCTGTTTTGTTTGAATTCTGTCCTGTTGTCTCCCACCGCTCTCCATGTCCCATTAATTGTTTCAGTCTCAGCAAATCTTTTTCCTCAGTGCCTGTGATTTACAGCGTTACTCGTGATAGACAAGTAGAAGAGGGAGTGAGGGACAAGCAGAGATAAACAGATATGTGATAAAGAGGAAATGTGCTCCTGTGGCGAGGACGCTCGTTAGCGTTAACGGTGGCTAATCCTCTCTTATTAATGTGCTCCATTGCAGTGCCGTTGTGTGCGCAGAGGATTAGCTGTTGTTTGTCTCTCCTCCTGTGTTATGTTGTTCTAGCCACATGTGGGTCAGAGGGGAGACTATTACTGAGCTACCCTGTTATGGCTAACACTGCCACGTTTGGTGGTGGTGCTTAGCGTTGATGCACAGCTGAATTTACAATGAAGTCCGGGACACAAACACACACATGTACTCACAACCAGTTTATTTCTTACACCCCTAGTGCTTTTGGATGAGGGTATAGGCTTTTGTGCGTGGGCGTGTTTTCTTTGGACGGGGCTTCTGGTGTGCCACAGGGCGAATGTGTTTCTGCCCCAGTTAGGCCGCCCTGTCCTGGCATGGCCTGAACTGGCATGAGTGTGCCACTGATACCCGTGGGCACTTGTTATTCTAGAACACAGAGGACGTGGGTGCACATTTGTGAAGAAAAGCCCTGCAAACACCAGTCACCGGACACCTCTATGTTGTTATCTGAAGTCAAAGTCTGTGTGCCAAAGTCTTGCTCGTTCCTAAATGTCAAAGAACAAATTCAATTTGAGCTGGAAATAGTACTGCTCTCAGCTGAATAGTGTTGAAACAAAGGATTTCATTCTTTTCTCTCTTGTCAAACTGTACCTGACAGAACTCATGAAATGGTTTGGCAAATGCAAGAAACTGCTTTTTAAAAACAGTTGAACACTCCTCCATCTGCCATTAGTTGGTTAAAAAGATAGACCGACCATATATGCATGCAAGTGGCCAAGTCAGTAAGGACTAACTTTATTTCTAGACTAATTATATTTATACACATTTCCCCCATCTACAGCTGAGATATAATCTAATAGTATTTTACCATAAAATATTAAAGTCAGCTTTAAATAGCCAGTAGCCTTTGTTTAAAGGCACATTGCCAGTGAATAATTTGCTACTTGCTTTTGCTAGCTGGATACATCCAGGAGAATTTTTTTTAAAGTGCATATACCCCTGAGCATAAGATAATATCTTCAATATTTTGCCAAATTTTTTTTTCTTTCATCTTACAGTATATAGTACCTTAGCATATTGATAACTTCGAAGCTAGCACCCAAAATATATTTACATTGAGATCTTGACATCTATTTCAGATATGCACTTATATTAAGTTATCAGCTATTTCAGAGGCTAAAATAAATATCCAGTGGCTTCACAGGTGTGATTGTTACCCTTTGAAGTTAAGGTTTTTAGTGTGTGTCTGTAGTTTATGTGTGAGAGAGTGCTGGCAGTGCTATCAGGGGACACTTCTCTGTGGTGGATCTCTCTGTGGGCGATTTCCCGCAGCGTATGTGTGTGTGTGTTATGTGTGTAAAGATGTGTACCATGGAGAGATCAAACAGTGCACAGCCAGTAGAAGTATTGTCCTGGTTAATTAGCAGCACAGCGGTCAGATCTACACATCGGCCTTCAGAGCTCTGACACACACAACACACACTGTCATGAGTATTGTGTTGATAGTTCACACACTCACACCACGGTCATGCTGACATGTCCTTCAGACCACTCTCATGTATTATCTGTGCCTCTTTTCTGCCTTTTTTTTCACCCTTTTAAACTACACTTTCTATCACCATCTACAGTAGTTCTTTTAGCCAATCCATCTTCTTCAATTATGGCCACTTTTGGCTCTGTGGATTTTCTTAAGGCACATTTTTCAGCTCATACTTTTGTTACTATAACAGTGTACAGATAGATCAAAGAAGAATTTACACTTCCATCAAGTTTGAAACCATGTGTGGTGTTTGATAACAGCCTGTGATAGAAGTGGCATTGAGTGAAAGGAAACATTTGGAATGAATCATTTTTTGTATTTCTAAAGCTGATTCAACTTCTCAGATGTTTTTGTATCACAAATTAAATACAATTAAATACTTAATTCAAAACACAATTCACACACATCTCATAATTTTCATATCTAATCAGAGTTTATATATATATATATATATATATGCCACTGTACATAATGGGCTGATTTTTTGTACAGAAAATTTACAATAAATAAACAGCAATATTGTAATTTTTTTATGAAATAACTTTTCTCTTTGTATATATATATATATATATTAAATGTAATAATCAGTCTAACAAGCTGCTTTGGTGCTCAAGTAAAAATATATATATATATTTTGGACTTTTTCAGAAGTTATGGCATTTCAGCATATTAAACTATTTTACTTGTGTATATAAAAATCACGAATGTTAAGGCTTTTTATCATATGTCCCCTTTAAGGTCTTATGAAATGCATATTTATGCTCATTCTGGCCTTTATCAGCAGTGGAGAGAGCTACTGTATGTGACTTCAGGGGTTCCCTCAAGAAGTAAATGGCATTAATTTCCATTTAAAATCAAAGCTCTTTCCTAAAGGTTTATACAGCAGGGATAGCAGTCACAAAGCTTGCATTTATTTTGTTTCATGTGTTGTTTCTTGGAGATGAAGTGTCAAAACCACTTTGTAATCACCAAGTCCAGAGAGGAAGTAGTATTATCTCATCATCTACTGTTTTTCTTTTTCCCACCATTCCTATTCCATTCTTACCTTACTATGTTACCTTAAAGACCCCAAAGCCAAATTGAAGGATTTATAACAACAACTCATCTTTGGCAGTTTGCTAGGTAGAGTCAGAAAGCATCACGCATCGTGTCGAGCTGAGATTAATGACAAGATGTTCCCCGTCTTTCAGCAGCAAACTTTAGCACTGTACTTCCTGTCAGGTGAGATCCAGAGTGTAAGGGAAGAGGGGAAAGAGAGAAAAGTAATAATGGCATTGCGTACTCACTTTCTTGTGCCCTCTCTCACTCGTTTCTATTGTTATTCAGCTTCTAATCTGCAATGCAAGGGAATTAAAGCTGGGAGCTTTGCCCACTATCAGTAGCAGAGAGAAAAACGGATTGTGTTTAATAATGAATCAAACAAGTTCGGCAGCACACACGCATGCAATACACACTTCCTATATTTCACCTTAAATATTGAAAGCCCTTGATTCCGTGTGCACCTTTTCTTGGTGGATGAGAAGAAAGAAAAAGACAAAAACAGAAGAGATAGAGAGCATATGGGGATTCTTTGGGCCCTGTGCCTTGACTGTCTCGAGTTGTTTTCCTTTGAAGAGACACCGGTTTCCATATTCTGTTAGTTCAGGTGGGTGTTTGTACTCTAGAAGTTAGTGCTGATTGATACACTAGCTGTACATTAAGTTTTAATCTAGCCTGCTTTTGCAAACTATATTTATTATTTTTCATGCTGCTAACTCATTTTTTTGCTTGGTAACATGCTAATCTGTGATCTTGGACCCCAAAACCAGTCATAAGGTAATTTTTTAGCTGAAAAAAGCTGAATCTGAGGGTGTAAAAAAAAACGAAATAAAAATAATTTTGTTATATTTATGTAAGGTAATGTACAAAATATATTCATGGAACGTGATCTTTACCTAATATCCTAATGATTTTTGGCATAAAATAAAAGTCAATAATTCTGACCCTTACAGTGTATTGGCTATTGCTAGAAATACCCATGCCACTTATGACTGGTTTTGTGGCTCACATATAGTTAATATTTAGCCTATTATTTGTTACAAATATTAAGCTAGCAAATCACAGTTCCACTGTTGTTCATGTTTGAACAAAAATGACACAAAAACATTTTACATTTTTATGCAGTGCTATTTTGTAAGTGTGTTGGGTCAGCACTTGAGTTCCGATGTAAAAAAAATGGGTCTTGAAGCAATAACCACTGATTTAGACCAACGTGGGGTTTGACCCAGAACAATAACATACTGACACAAATCTATTTCCTCTCTCTCCAACCATCCAGTGGCTCCATCTCATCCCTAGAGGCATGAAAAAAGAGAATAAGGAAGATAAGTTGAATTGTAAGCAATGCTGCACATTGATTTATAACTAATGCGCCCCCATGAGAAGATCATGCGAGAAAGAGCACATTATTTATTGAAAAACAATAAATCAGGCCTTTAGGATAATCTGTGGTTCATTTTAGTTCAATTTTGTCTCCGCTCAGTTTTTACTATAACGTTATTCATGTGTTATGATTTCTTTTGGAAGTATTTTAGTCTATTTTTCGGTTATCTTATCTCGTTTCAGCCTCTGACAAGATAGAAAAAGAAACACAAGCAGTCTAACTTGAGAGCTACTTGCCCGAGGCGTTATTAGATTTAGCTTGTATTAACTCTGTTTAATACAGCAAGCCATTTGACTACGTGAACAGTATGTGAAATGATGGTAGATCTGACTTATCTCCTGAAGTTTGTGTCTTCAGGAGCTAATCACCATGCTGATCAAATGCAGAACTCAGTTCTGTTCTCATGTTCAGTGTGGAGAGAGAAAATGCAAAATGAAAGCAACCCTGCTTTTTTGTCTCTCCATTTTCTTAGATAATGATGGTAAATTTGGAATTTGGAGCATGCAATGAAGCTACAGAGGCAGAAGGGGGTGGTTGGGGGGTGGAGAGAGAACAACAACAAGAAAAGGATAACAACAGAGACATCACACAGCAGTGCAGCAAACAAAACAATCATATTGCATTTCTGAAAGCTGAACGTGTCCCATTGAGGGGAAGAATCGTTCAAAAAGGTCAAAACGTATCCACATGACTGCACTCGTATAGGCTGGATGGGAAGTCGACTGTTTTAATATGTTCCCCTAAACAACAACAGCATAAAGCATCCCAGCCAAGCTTCCTGACGATTGAATTAATGAGAGAATAGCTCGTTACTCTCCTTGTCTCAGCGCCGGATGCAGATTTAGTGAGAACATTATTGTAGAGATTGTTTTGTTTCATGTCCTTGAATAACTGATGCGGTTTGTAAGGTTAAGGGTCTCTTCAAATAAAACATTAAATGTTTAACACATTTTTTTTTACATCTCTGTTCTGGTGTTTTTGTCTAAATTACAGGTTATATGGTCTATATTTGTTCCAGACATGCTTTAAGTCTGTGTATTAGCGGTATGATTATTTTTTAGTGGCTCTATCTGCAGATTACAACAGTAGGTGGTGAAAAGTGTCCTTAAATGTCTTTAAAGGTGATGTATTTAGAATTAATACTGTGTGGTTGAACTAGGTATTGCAGTCCAAATTTAAAACTATTAAAGAGTTTTTCACAACGGCCCCTCCTCCTGAGACTTGCACATGCAGGTTGCCAGGTCAACGACACCAACAGGAATAAGGGCATGTGACAATGAATGAATTGAAATACGGTATATTTTCCAACAGCCGTTGGTGGCGAAATACAGTTGGGTAAACTGGCGGTGGGCAGACAAAACAAAACACAGACATTCCGTCCCGGATCAGATAAACTAGTATGTTAACTTAGCATGTTTCTACAAACATATTGTAGTATTTTATGCGTTAGTAGAGTCATAAACTTGCATATAGCAACTTTAAGTGCTTATTTTTATTAAACATTTAAATTAACCAATTCATAAAAAAAATCTAAATCATTAAGAAATTAAACTCCACTACTGTGTGTTGCTCAGAGGTTAAACATGTGCTCTGATGTTGCAAAAACTACATCTGTATGTTTATTTTTAAATTATTGTCTGGAGATGCTTAAATACACTCATTATTCCTTAGTCTTTGCTCATATGGTGAACTACTAGATATTCACTAGGAATGAACAAGCATGTCAGCAGTTTGGGACACAGTATATGCATGAATGATGTAAAATGTTCCCATTGCCGAGATTCTCTCATCCACATTGTGAGTTCAGCATAACAGCAAGTTGTCATCATATAAGTAAGCACAGGAAAAAAAAAAAACTTTCAGCTTTCTGTCCTGTTTGCCTACTGACAGCCTGTCAGTGACAGCTACTCTCAGTTGTTTCGTGAGAAAGTCTCTCGGAATTGTGCTGACGTTTACATCATTACCATAGCCACCAATGTAGATACAGTATACTGCATGTTGACTATACTAAGAAAAAGGATTTAGTTTCACGCTTACAGTATGGATAGTCACTCCTAAAGACTAAAGTTTGTGTTCACATTCTAAACGAAAAGCTCGGTAATATTTGATAAATTTGATAAGTATCATTTACTACAATTTTGCATTAATCTGTATATGATCTCCATGTTTAATGTTTAAAATGTTTAATACTTTTTTGTTTTTTTGTTGCATATATTAAAAATAAACAGCAACAACTACTGCATTTGTGTAGAAACTATAGCTACCTTGGTAAGGATTCCTCATCAGTTTTCTGGAGCTTTTGAGTGTTCCATTGGGAAAGAGGAGGAAAGAGGAGGGTGCTGGGTTGGCAGATCAATATAAGGTGAATGTCTGGGATATATCGCAGCCCGTGCATCCCTGACCTGCTAAGATAAGAGTAGCTTACTCTCTGCGGAGGAGGGAAAGATGTTGGCTCCCTAGATTCTGTAGAATAGTAATCCTTTGAGCGTATGTGTATGAGAGACTGTGTAATGTGTGCTGTATGAAAAAAAAGAGAGGGAAAAGGCTCATCATGTCCAAAACCAGCATATGGTCTCTCTCAAAACAAGATGTCCGACAGCCATATGTTTGCATGCAGGTTACACACACATACACATACACACACCATCACAAACACGTCACCCTTCTGGTGATCTAATCTCATATTCACACACCAACACTCTTTGTAAGTGTGCCCAAAGCTGCCTATGGTTTCAGGACTCTTTTGTGCATACTTTTAAACACACTCACATATGCTAACTTTATTTATTTATTTATTTATCGGGGCAAGGGCACAAGGGCTCAGGGAAGGCAGTGCCATGACATTTTGTCATTCTGAGTGACCCCTCCTCTGACCTCATACGCGACCTTTTTTCCTTCGAGGCTCTCAGCCGACAGAAAGAAAGACAGCATTGTGAAGACACACTCAGCAACATGACACTCAACAGTAACAACAGAGTCAGTCTCTATGGATGTGAGCTGGTGTGTGAAAATTGAGCAACTTTTAATATGTATTCGTCAGCTTTCCCCTCCTAACACTTGTCTTTTCCTCTCTCACCTGTCATGGTGTCTAACACCGTGTCTACATTAGAAGTTACCGATAATGTGTTGCAATGCATAGTACCGTAACGGAAGTGTAATATACATCTATTTAAATATATAATATATTACATTTCTTAAAGAAAATAAAAAGACAGTATTAAAGAGTATTATTTAAGTAGCATTTTAATGCCCTGCAATAAAGACTTTCAGAGTTTACAGCTTCAATGATTATAATGGGAGCAATTTATTTATGACGCAACATTAATGGCTAGTGTATAGGCATGATATAACTTCTGTTTCATAAACTATAAAATGGGTAAATTAATATATTAAAGGGTGACTATCCCTCAAAATGAAAAATCTGTCATAGTTTACTCTCATGTGTGTCTCGATATGCTCCAGGACTTTATTTTTACTCAGCCTTTATTGCAAAGGATTGTGTTAATAAATAGGGCCTAGGTTTTTCACTGTAATTTAGTTCAGCTCAATATGTGTGGTTAAAATAGGGTCCGTAGCAAATGTCTACTTGCATGTGTGAATGCTTCTGTTATGCAGAATCGCAGGCAACGTAAATAACCTGTTAATATAGGGACAGAAATAAACACATGCCACTTTGCGTATAATATGGACACAGGCCCAAGCCTCAGAGTGTCAGCGAGGTGGCTGTATGATAAAGGAAATGCGCAAACACATCTCTGTCTGCTCTTTAAAGTGTAACTGCCAGGAAAAAACACATCTGCAAAAATGACTTCGGTGTCTCTAAACTCCTGCATCCTTGCTTTGAATGAATAACCAGGATCATTACCATTCAGTCGAGACGTCTGTTAAATATATTCTGTTATTCAGTTGCTCTTTTGTTGTTGTGTTGTTTTTGGTGGTTGTTTTTGGTCTTTTTTTCCCCCCGAATATTGCAAATATGGGAATGCTTTTCCCTTTCGACTTTCTTTTAGAATCAAAGAGGGATATTTACTAGAAATAAGCCCAATCATTTTGTTTGGTTGGAAGGAAAATACTGGATATCCATATTTATCCCACATACTGTACAGTACATTACTCCACCATCCTGCCTTTTCTCCATGTTACAACGTGAATCACCCCCAGCCATAAATATTGCTGTTCTTTTCAAAGAGAAATCAAAGGTCTCTAATGATGGCAGATAAGGCAGAATATCTTTCCCCCAAGTTTGTGAGCGTGTGGATGTGTGCATTTGTTTCTCTTAAATTAAAGCCGGCTGCTGTCCTCAAAAATTTAGTTATGCGCTTCTCTCTCGACTGTGGTCCTAAAAGCTTATTGAGACGGGAGAGAGCGCAGGCCTGAGGGCAGCTCACTCCAGCCATACATTTATTCACTTTTGTAGCATGATTGAAGTTTCCCTCCACTGATTTCTGGAGGGAGAAGAGAGAATCTTTCCTTAAAAAGAAATTCTCTCTCATTCTTCCTTTCTTCCTTCTGTGTCCCTCAGTTCTTCTTCATTAATAATGAAAATGATTTTGTGCAGCATGACATTTGCCTGTGAATATGTTTCTACTGAGATCTAATTTTTTTCTGGGGTCTTGCTGAAAGATTTTTCTTCTTTTTAGTAGATCTTTCAATTTAGTGTAATAAATGAAGACGATTAATTATACCACGATTTAAAAAATAATAATAGTGCTATGACCCCTGTGTGAATTCTGTAGTTTGACATTTTTCTACTATTGGAACAGTTCATGTTTTCGCGAGTGTATATTGAATTGAGTGGAATGATTAATTGTGATTAATTTATCAGCACATCATGTAATTAACTCAGTTCTACCTCATTGACAGCTCTACTTGTTAGCCATTTTAGGTATTATTTCAGCTTATCATCTGCCCTTTTGTTCAAAAATATGAGATTAGTAGATTTGAAGAACAGATTCAAGTATAATATATTTTAAAATATATGTTATTCCTAAATTTTCGGCTGAAATCTTGTGATGTTATTCTTATCTGTGAGAAAAACAATTGTGCTGCTTAATATTTCTGTGAAAACAGATACATTTTCTTTTTTTTTTTCAGGATACAAGTATTAAAAAGAGCTTATCCTAAACATCTGACTGTAGTGTAAATAGCGTAAATGCATTTGTACCTACATGAGCAAGAAGGAAACAGTGTTAAGATAGAGGGCAAGGAAAAGACAATGAAAAGTGTGGGAGGCTGTGCTAATGGCAGACTTTTATATTTATAGCTGTGTTCTCTCCCCCTCTGTCAAAAGTCATTTAGACATAAGCCATAATTACAGTTATTCATTTTCTATGGCACAATGAAACTTGGAATAGAGCATGGTTCACTGAAATACTCATGTTACATTACAAAAATCAACTCAGACCAATCCCTATCACACCTCCAAAATTAAACTGAAGTCTGGTCGTACTTGTCAGTGGACTGACTAATTTCATTAGGCTTGTCCAATCAGGCTGGTTTCCTGTGCAGCAATTAAGTCTCATTCTTGCTGAAAGGGTGATGCTGAATGGCAAGTCCAAGAACGCTATGTACAGAATCAATTCGGAAGCACTCTTGAATCAACACTGATGTAAGTTCAGTGCAATTTTTATGAAGACTTAGGGTCCTGTGATGGCCTATGGACACTGATCAGTTGAGTTTGCTGCTTTTTCATCTATCCATTTGTCTGTATCTAGCCTACAGAAAGCTTTTGTGTTCTCTTTTCTTCTTCACAGGCAGTTGTTTAGGCCTTCAGCACAATCAAACGCTACACCCTTGCTTCATCTTCAATGATTCAGCTTGTGCACAGACGAACTCAACTTTAAAACATTCATGAGTGGAAGATGTTATGCAGCTTACCCTAGTTGATTTAGCTGCAGGCTACAGCCTTTCTCCATGTGCTTATCTTCCTAAGCCAGGAGGAG
This sequence comes from Enteromius viviparus, assembly GCA_032353835.1. Taxonomy (NCBI): domain Eukaryota; kingdom Metazoa; phylum Chordata; class Actinopteri; order Cypriniformes; family Cyprinidae; genus Enteromius; species Enteromius viviparus. The sequence continues at coordinate 11,018,193 of JAUCNO010000152.1, forward strand.
ATTCTATGCAGCTGATGCATACTGAAACACAGCGTGCCAACATGTGGAGGTTTGCAAAATGACACACACCGCTCCCCCCTTCCCTCGGCTGGCAAAGTTAGGAGAGCAAATTTGGTCAGCGGGCAAGGACATTGATTTTTGTGGATCAGATAAGTTCCATGTTTAACAGATGTAGGCCAATAGGACACGGTCCAAACGATGGCACTGTCTGACTCTCCTCAGAACTCATTTAGGTCCCTAAGTGAAGCGTTGGCAAAAGGATGCAATGCGTTGGCAAAGAGCGTTTGGGGGGGGGGTTGAGTTGAAAAAAGAGTGGTGGAAATGAGCACAGCGTCATGTAAAAGGGACCGTGTCAATGAAATCGAGTAGACACACAAATAATGTGTACAGTCTTTTTTACTGTATAATAATAGTCAGAGATCTCCAAAACAACATTATCCCCATTGAGCATTAATTCACCCAGTATCTTTTTTTGTTATGTAGTACAGCGTGTATTGAACCTGGCAATGGAACAAGTCTAAATTTAACCATTCATCAATACATTGATTCCACAAGCAAACCAACATCTAACTGTGAATGTTTGAATGTGGAGCAGGACTTGCACGTCTGACCCAATCATTAGATTCCCAAATTAATATCTATTGGATCAGTCTTGCTCTGGGTTTAAAGTTATATTCCAGTTTAACAGGGTAAAGTTGTTAGACTGTTTGATTTTTTGAAATAGTGACTCATCCTGATGGCCATGATTTATTTGCGGTACACAACCGAACCCTGAATTTGCATAACAAGATCAAACTTACATAACAAGCTTTTCAGAGCAAAAATGCATATCTGAGTGAAGCATTTCTGCACATCTAGCCTGTGTCTTGCTCTTGTGGTTACTCACTAATGTAACTCTTTAGTGTTGTGGCTACTGGCTATCTTTTCTGCTTTTTGCCATTAGACAGTGCAGTGCCTCTTCTTTGTCCTCATGCTGTGTCCAACCACATGTTATTGGGAATTTTATTTTTTTTTTTTTTCATTTTGTATTCAATCTGTCTAATGTAATTGAACTCTGCATATAAGTGTCTTATTTGCATGTAATGTTGCTAATTTGCACTTGACTATACATCAATAATACAATACATTTGAAATATAGTTCCTATATACTGCATATGACAATATATTAGCAATATAATGTAAGTACAATTAAATACAGCTTATTATTAAACAAAGACATTAATAGTTTTTTTTGTTTGTTTGTTTGTTTGTTTTTTAACCTCCCCTTCCCAATAGCTTTTTACTTTTTGTTCTGTTTCAAGCTCTTACTTAATATTTTACTTTATTTTTCCCCTTCTTCTATCCTCTTAAAAGCAGTGTGTCGATTAATTAATATCTGGCTAATTTAATTTTCCTAAAAGTAATAACTTGTTTAAGCATGAATAAAGAGTGACAAGGCAAAGGCCTAATCTGCCATAGTTTAATTAGTCTTAGCGAGGTTTGCATACAAGCAGACGGGGGTCAGAAGGAAAGGACATCCCAGTGAATGACAATGGAACGAAGGGTAGAGCAGAGGTGAGGTGGTGGGGGTTTCCATCAACTCTGCCTGTCTGCTTCCATCCGTGCACATGATCAGCCTGCTCTCACACACAAGGGATTGTGGGATAGTTGGAGTGTTGGTGTTAACTGTCAAATAAAGGCTGGTTTCCCCACTGCTATTCTCCACACCTGTCACCCAGGGCAACCTGTGTGTTGTGGCCAGAGCGGTTGGGCTCCCCTGGGTGACTTTAAGGCATAGCAAAAGCTGAAAATCAATTGGCTAAAACTGCTATAGAGCCAAGTGTAGAGCCTGCATATATTACAGATTCGCTTAGTGGGCCCGGGGGTAAATGAACAATGAGCAATTGACTACAACAATGCTCTCTTACAATTATTGTATTCCATGCTATATACTGTATATATGCTTTATACATATGTTATTATATATCTATATTTGTTTTTGCAATACAACATATTAAAATGTAAACACACACACACACACACACATGCATATTCTTATGTTATAATTCGTATGTATATATATATATGTAATTGTTTCATAGATTTATTGTTGCTTTCTCTCAGTTGACATCTATATTTAATTTCTAACCCTGTCTACTCTGAATATAGATAAACTGCATAAAACAGGAGATAATTAGAAAATAATTGCCTCTGATTGATGGCAGGGGCTTAGTGAGGTGGATACCAAATAACGGATTCGATTTTTTTTCATCCCCTAATACACATGAAAAGCTGATTCTTTTTCATTACTGTCATGTTGATTAAATCATTATGACTCTTTCATATGAAAATCCCCCACCTGCATGTCAAACAGGCATTCTTACCTATAATGAAATGGTCAAATGGACATTTTGACAGCTGCACAATTGGACATGGAATTCATGAGAAAACAGCTTGAACCTTGTATGTATATTCCCATCCATATCACACCCCAGGGGCACGACAGTTGAATGAAGATGACATGAAGCAAATCTCTTGTGCCAGTCCTCTATCACAGAAGAGAAGAGCTGAAAAATGCAGGGAGCCCAGTCTTAATACATCTTTCCTCTTTACTTTAGACAGCACCAAATGTCAGATACTCATCTGGAAATAATTTCCATTCTATTATGGTGACAAGGGGCCAGCGGAATCTAATTAGCTTAAAAAAAAAAGTGCTAGAGAGCCGGATTGGGTATGATTGGTGATAGGGCCAGTGGTGCAGGGCCGGCTCTCCAGCCTTCAGGCTCAGCAGGAACACTCCTGAGGTTAACTCCAACTCGAAGGAAGGAGATAAGAAAAGGAGAGAGAGAGAGATTCAGGTGGTGTGTGCCAGAAAAGAAAGTCTCTATTGGTCTGTCAGAGCTTCAACTTTAAATATTCTTCCCTAAATGATAAAATAGAAATATATATATAAGAGCAAAAAGGGGCCAGATATATTTTGGCTCTTAGGGTCTACTTTAGCTGCTTTCGGTCTACAGTATCTATATATCTATCTACTAAAAAGTTTCAAAAATAAATGTAATAAAATAAGTATAAGCAAAGAGTCATATATGTTGGTCAAATGCCAGATACAAAATAATGTTGTCCACTGCTTCAAATCACAAGCCCTTTATAGAGCTCAGACATTTAGGGAAATAAATGTTTCCCCCTCGAGAACTTGCCATTCTGCCTGCCCCCTTTTCTCATGCACACTATCAAACTAATCTAATGTCACTTTCAGAGGAAAGGTTAGGCTCGGCTTTTGCATTTATATTTTCCAGACAGAGAGTTTGACCTTTGCGGATCAGGCTGTTATTTTCGCTTCTTGTGATGCCATCCAGCTTCACCAACCTTTTATAGTGAAGATTAGCATCCATTACACTGATTGGTTACAGTGAAGAAGGGCGAGAATCGGCTGGTGAGGTTTTTTGGCACAGCTGTGATTGACTGCGAAAGTAAAGCTTCACAAAAAAATTGCGATGTCAATACTCATTTATGCTTTTCAATAATGGTGCTACATTTAAATTGTCAAATTTATCATTTGAGCAGGTTTAGTCGACGAATTTCCTTAAATGTTAACTAATTAATAATAGAATATTGCAACACTTATTGTCCCAAAAAAAGCATCTCATGGCTTAATTTCTTTTGAGACCTGAAATAATATGTGAAATAATATCACAATCAATGCATCCCAATTCCTGAACAAAAAACAAATAACTTTTTCTCTTTTCTTTTTATTTTTTAATTGCAAGCAAATACTGTAGCGCAACCGGTGTATTCTGATTTGCGAAGTCTGTTCCTTTTAGTAAATATTATACGTATTATGCATACTACTTATTCATGTTGTAAGTTATATTTCAGAAATATTAAAAACTTAAATATAATAACTAAATATTATTATTATTATTATTATTATAAACTATGGAAACAGGAGCAAATGCCCTTTCTGCACAAATAGTTTTAGTGTTATTAAAATTATCTCATCATTACATTCTATTTTGTTCCAGATCTGAGGCCTCTACCTGATGTGGCCATGACAGGAAAATGCACACGTGAGTGTACAGAATACGGCCACTCGGACTCCTGCTGGATGCCTGGACAACCCTCACCCAACCGCACCAAGAGTGCCAAAAGCGGGCCCAAGCTCTCCACCTTCGTGCCTTACCAGGAGAGGGAGGGTCAGGAGCGCCTGATGGCTGACAGCAGCTCTAAGCCTCACGGAGAGGAGCGGAGCGGAGGCGGGAGCAACAAAGTGGCCAGCATTCGCTTTTTGCCTCCCTACACTAGTGCCTATTCTACAGGTGGCGACTCCGGCAAGGACTGCCCCCGGGAGGAGATCCCCCTGAGTCAGACAGCCGATTACGCCCCTGCCACTACACCCTCCAGCCAAGGCTCCAAAAGAGAAATCTACCTGTGATCCACCAGTCGTCTGCCTAGGTTCGATTCCACATTTGGTCCTGTTTACTTGTGATCAACAATGCCTGAGAGGATAAAAGGCCTCGTTGTCAAAACACCTGCTAATTCTACCACACCACACAATTTACACAGGCGTCTCGACATGCATCTCCAATCCCTTCAGCCATAAGCCTAATGGCTGACACCAATCAGCTAGAGACCTACTTTAAAACCCTCTGGGTTTTACACAGCCCTGTGCATTGTTAGAGGCTCTTGTAGCCGAACATATACCAAGAGAATAATCAAAAAAGAAAGAAAACCATTTTGTGAATATGAAATGAAGTACACAATCCCCATGTAAACTTCTAACGAAAGAATGTAAGGACGATTTTTAAGTGAACTTTGTGATAATTTAATGTCAATGTTATATTCCTATTTCATTCTGATTTGTTTGTTGATTTTTGTTAGAGTTTTTTTTTATTTTTTATTATTATATACAGTAAATATCAATATATTACTTATGATCAGACTGCAGTTATACTTACCTGAAAACATATACCCATCCAAATAGTACTTTTTTTTTTTCTTCTCTGTGTGTGTGTAATTAAGAACTCGAGCTAGAAGAACTGGCAAACCAAATACTGGCAATCCAAAAGGGTTGAGACATACATTCTTAACACATCTACTTTACAGAAAATAAAACATTTACCTTTCTTTAAGCGCTGAAGGGTAGCCGTTTCTTACATTTGTCTTTTTTCATAGGAAACTCTTTTCTTAATGTACAGTGATGTAAATACTACAAGTCTGACGAAACAGTTTTGATTTATGGTTTAGCTGTACAGACCCTCGAAGCCACAGCTTCCTTCTGTTGATGATAGTAGAAGGGACATTGCTCAGAGGATTTGCCTCCCTGTCAGTAAAAGAAGGACAACAGTTTTGGACCTTGGAATGCTAAAGATAATCCACAGTATGAGCCTCTGCCGTCTAACTACTTGAGACTCGAGTGAACATGGAATTTGGGGCAAAATCCAAGGGAAACAAATGGATTAAAGCAGGTTTGCATGATGCCATTTGTCATTTCGGACAAATTTGACGGGCTTCATCAGTTCCCAGAGGAAGCTCTTTCAGTGACTTTTCCTCTGTAATACTCTTGTACTTCTACACAAGACTATCTACAAGTAGCTGAGGCTTTAGGTAAGTTGCCCTCTGGAAGAGCTTTGTTCAACCCATCCCATCCATAGGGAGGAGCAATGACTTTCACAAAAAAACCTGTTCATGTGCTCTGCAATAGCCTACTTGTTTTTGGACATGTCAAACTCTGGTTGTGTAAATGTGTGGTTTTGTCAGAGATCTTGGCTCTGCTCTGTGGTGGATCTGACCTTGTCAAAACAAATCCTCACAAGAGGTAGACGGGTTCAAAAATTGTGACAGCAGAACATTTCTCTCATGTTTGACCACATTAAAGTTGTATTCAACAAGTCCAGTATCTTCTAAAACATCAGAGATTCTGTTTAAAATGAGCTTGTAACGTATGACATGACAAGACTACTGCAGCGAGCTTAGAAATGTCTCAATCTCGCTAACTTATTACTGTAAAGTCGCACTGGCGAGCACTGGGAGCACTTTCATTGAAAGTGCTAATTTCCATAACTGAAAGCAAGGTCTTTCAGAAAGAGTTTACAGGAAGTTCATTTAGGGCCGCTATTGATAGAGACTGATGGTAACAGGGATCGCAGGTCAGCAAATGCTATAATGAGTATTCAAGGCCACACAGCTAAGTCACCACTTAAAACCAACTTTTCAGCTCGGATGATTTGGCCGTTAACTCTGCAGGTGTCACACAGCTATGTGCTTTGGGTAATACTTGGTAAAGTCTTCTTAAAAAAAAACAAAAAAACAAAAAACACACACATAAAGTGACCCAATGCTAAAGGCTGGTGTCTCAGGTGACAGACATTTGGTGTGACACTTCCTTATGTGTGTGTGAATTCATTAAATTCACGGTTGACCACCTTAGTTGAACACTGGCAAACCAAACACTTTAGTGACTAAGTAAATAAGATGTATTTCCAGTTCGACAGGGTCTTTGGTCTCTGCATGCCCTGCAATGCCCCCTATGGACAAACATCGCAGAGCTTGTTGCAGCCTTGGGGCAGACCGGAGGAGATACTGAAAGACCTCCTTCGGTCTAAGTGTTAATTTGAGAAGACTGACATCCTAGCTTCACTGTACATATTAAACTTCCTGTTCTTTTACATCCCAGTGACTACTGACCTTAAAGGTGTTTTCAGCAGTGACAAACAAAAGGCTGCATGAACCCCAAACGCTGCATGACAGGTAGACAGTCTCTCGCTCCCACTGGGAAAACCTGGAGTTTATCCCCGGAGAGCAACTGTCACAGATACTGATAGGTCAAATCACTCGGAGTGTGTGTGTGCGTCTGCGCACACCTGTCTAACTGTGTAGATGCACGGAGGGATCCGTTCACTGCCTTTAAAGCAAGAAATTTTCAAGTGCTACACGTTAATTTTTCATTTTTGCTAAGGTTTCCAATGGCCAAATTGTATTGTGGCATCTCATTGAATAGAATGGCTCTTGCTGTGTGAAACATTGGACAGCGGTGCAGAGAATCTGATGGAAAATAAATAACATGTCTTATACACTGGGCATAGGGTGAAAAACAAGCAAGAAGGCATTATTTAAGGGAAAAGACAGTCCTTGTCTTTATCATCCTGCATTTGTAGCTGTTAGTTTGTTAGTCAGACAGCAATATATTATACATATAAATATATCTGTCTTTTTTGTTAGTTTCTTAATCAAAGAGACCAGTGTTAATTGAAGTCTGAATGAATCTGTGGCTAATAATGCATTCTCATTTAGTGTGTTTTATTTATTTATTTTATTGTTTTTCATTTGTATTTATGGTTTAGTTTATTGTTTAAGAAAAGTGAAAACATTCAATCCTTTAAACTGCTATTTTTTTCATGCCAAAACACAATATCTGTAGTTTTAAGGTTTAGGATTTAAGTTATGCATTCCACACAACCCCATTAGTTATTCGTTTTTGTTAACCACAACACAAAATTGTCCTGCTTTTACATTTTTATTTGTGGTCTTAAAGCAAAATTGACCATGGTGATTTCTATTTCTACTATTTTTTTTTTTCTTTCTTTTTTTGATGATGATGATGATGTGTATTGCAGCACAGTGATAAATAAATAGTGTAAACAATCAAACAATCACTTTTTTAGTTTTTAGGTACTTAAAGCACAGAATCTTGTCCTTTTTTTTTCTTTAGGATGTTGTCTGTTTTGTGATCAGGCCCAAATGGAATCTACATTTTTTTTTGCATTATTTTTTGAGGGAAAAAAAAAAAATATATAATTGTGTGAAGGATTTGAACATGGTAAAATGGGTTAAATAGAGCTTAATCAGTAGCTGAAAGCATTATCAAATTAGCCAAATATTTAATAAGCCAACACACGAGGGGTGGAGGATGTGTATGGTTTTTTAAATAATGGGCGTTCCGGTTCTGTGGAAATCTATGGAGCTTTCTGCCGGCTCAGATACTGTGTGGGCCTGTTCATGACTGATGTTCAATTTCATCCTACTGTAAGCTCTATTTCATTTGTGCTGAATCGTGTATTTGATTACATGGAAATCAATCAAATCCAATGTGACTTAAGAATCAGTTCTTTGTCTGACACATGGACTCATTTTGGAGCAGAGCCACCCGCTGCATTTGTCCAGGTATTAGGAGTTATGAACGAACATGTCATCCTGTTGTAATGTCACCGTGCATAATGAGGCTCACCATGCATCTCTGCACATAATAGAAGTAGGGAGTAAACAGCATCATTCTACCCCTCGAAAAAGATTAAAAACGAAATCAGTAATTTATTTTGTGAAGCGGTGGCTGAGCGCATTCATTACTATGACTTTGGCTCTGAAATGAACCGATAGCGCTTTAGCGGTTAGTGGGCGTCTGCCTTCATATGATTTCAATATTAAAAATTAAGTAATTGAAGAACAGCCACCGTTTAAATAGATAATTGCAGGACGTACAAGTTTGTAGCCTAAGTGTTGGTTATATTTATATCGAAACGCTTGTGATGCCTTGTTTTCTTTGTACAGTTTTATGTACATGCTAATAACGTGGCTTTTTAAAAAAGAGAACAAAAAAAAAGAACATGTTGAAAGACAAACTGAAATTGTAAAATATTTTTAAAAGTAGAATATGTTAGGATGAGGGTGGTTGGGGGCACACGGTTGGTGTGCCAGTGTCTAAAATGTCATCTGTAATCATTCACTGGCTTCTAGTCTATTTTGAAGTTTTACTGTCTCTTTTTATGAGTCTTATTTTATTTATTTTTTTTCCTGAGTTTTGTGTTATTTGCAAAACAGTGGCTTTGAAAAGTTTTAGCCCTTATTCGTTCCATTATGTTCTTATCAATATTCGCATGTTAAACACGATGAGGAAGAAAAAAACTGAAAAAAAAAAAAAAATATGTCTTTTATTTTTGCTGAGCAAATCAAAGAAATACTATCTTGTAAGTACTCCTTCCTTATAGCTTTACAATAAAATATGTTCTGTAAAACCCTGTGTCCTGAATTGTTGGTGGCTCTATATATATACACTTTATAGCTTTGATTAGCATGGTTTCTTTTTATTTCATCAGGGAAAGTGCTTTGAAAATGGGTTCCCTCTTTCAAGTCCATTCTTTGGGGAACACATGTACCACATTGTACCATCTTGCAAACAACTAAAAGTGAACTTCCTGATTCAGCACATCTCATCCACTGAAAAACGTTGCTTTCATCAGTCTTAGCAAACCTGGCAGAGTTCAAATTCTCCTAAGGTTCCTCAGCTTGTTCGTAATGTGTGGCATTTTGTTCCTTGGGAGAATAAAGTCCTGTTATCCCCATTGGATTTCTTAACGTGCCAATGGCACTGTTTCATCGATCACCGTAAACACAATGGAGACCAAACACACACGCAGACACTCACCCTAACAAACTGTGTCATGTGCCATAGCCGTACTGGGCAGTGGCACCATGCAGAACGCTTGGGACCCAAGAGATTTGTGGAATCTCCTCAATCTCAAATTATGCAGGCTTAAAGTGACAGTTCCTCTTTTGTTTATATTATTGTTAGTCAGATATAAGAGCATTTTAAAGTGATAGTTCACCCCTAACATTATTACCTAATTTTGCTGCTTGTTCCCCAAGATAAGAAATGTAGAGTGTTGATGCTGTTTCATATGATACACTGCATTATATTAAATTCAACAGATTTAATATGTTTGTATGAGGATAAGGTTTACAAATTGTAAATCTTATATTTGTGGACACTATGGTGCAAAGGTTTGGGGTTGAGACATTTGTTTTTTATGTTTTTGACAGGGGATATATATACTTAAAAGGTATAGTTAAATTATGTTATTTTTGATTTTATTGCGCAAAACAAATACATATATATATATATTTTTTTATTTATCATGTTTTATGTATCATTTTATCCTAGCACTGCAAAACTTAAGTCACATAGTTTCACCAGTGTTTTTGCTACTTTTCTGGATCTGGGATCATTTTACCTGTGTTGCTATCTATGGTGGGACAGATGGCTCTCTGATCTCATCAAAAATATCTCAATTCATGTTCCGAAGATGAACGAAGGTCATTTGTGTTTGAAACAACATTGGTGAGTAAAGACAGAATTTTAATTTCTGGGTGAACTAACCCTTAAACAACTACCTTAATAACTACTAATAAGCAGCAAATTAGTAGTTTAATGATACAAAGGTGAATGTTTGTTAATAGCAAGAATTGGACCTTAAAATAAAGTGGGTTTCACTTTACAGTCCTGTTACTCATTTACTTATTATAGTAATAACAATCACTAGGTAATAACTAAATAGGTACTAACCCCAAAAGTCTGACCAAATAATAATAAAATGAATGTATTTCCCTAAACTGTTTCCCCTATAAACATTTGATTATAACTACTGCCAACTCAGGTTTGATTTCCATGATGCAGACATGGTTGTAGTCTGTGGATGCTAGAAAGTTATAAACTATGACAATATAATTTTTGAGAGAACTTTTTTCATTTGTTAGTGTGTATTCAATATACAATTGCAAACATTAAAATCCACCATATTATAAAGACTATATATATATATGCTGAAAAACTGCTGAAATTAATAAAAAAATATATCAGCAGAACTAAGATAAATTCAGTAAAAAAGAAAGAAAGATATCACAGCAGTTTAAACTCTGACGCACTTTTTGCCAAGGGTTACTGCAGAGTTCTTTATTTCCTTTCTTGGCTGCTTTGTGCATGAGGAGGATTTACCAAGCCCCTGAGTGGCTCCCTTAGGGCAGTGCTTGACTGAGGGTCAGTGTTATCAGCCACTAGGCACTACAGCACTAGTGGCCGCCCTCGACAACTGTAAATATTGGTTCTTTCGTGCAGGCGGATGACGTATCTAATGATGGGGTTTTGAAATAAGCTCTCACCTGCAGCCAGATAGACAATCTGAGGGCAGCCGAATATGTGATGATAAGAGAAAAAACTGAGACACTGAGAAAATGCAAAGGAACGAAAAACCTTTAAAAAAAGCCCAGTCCCTGAATGAGGGAGCGCGTCACAGGGAGGATAAATATGAAGATCTATTTATATACCTGCTGGCGCATTGGAATAAGTAATAAGTTTAATTCATGACCTAGACACTAGGGAACTTACAGTATATGTGGAGTTTCCAGATATACTTTGTTATCCTCCTAAGAAAATGCCAAGCTATGAATATTCTTTGAAAGGACAAACTGTTCGCACATTATTGCGTTTTTTCAGCGTGTGGCCATAATGACTCTGACAGAAGGTCAGTTGCTGACTTGAGTAGTATGTGCATAAATGTTAATGCTAATCACTTAAAGCTTGTGTATGTTATAGGACTAAACCTTCTATTTATTTCCCCCCTCTCTTGCTTTCCCTGTCTTTACATTAATACTGGCTCCACCTCTCTCACTTGCTGTTTGCAGCATGAGGAAAGCACATAACTGCAGGCACTGTATGTAATGTTAAAATGAGATTTGCCTACTGGTGCACATCTCTGTATGATGATTAGGAACAGTGCTTACAGTCTCCAGCCATTCCAAGGTTCCCTTTGCTGATGGAAAGAATCCCACACATAGTGGAAGAACATGAGCATTTGAAGATTTGTTTGGCCGTTCTCAATGTAAGTGATGAAAAACATTTATTCTTTAAAGCCGGCTGCACACTTTGCAGCTACTGCCAAAAGAGTTTATACAGTTTGTGTATGTACTTTTATAGAATGTTTATACTCTTTCATATTTTATTTTCTATTTTAAGTTTTTATGAAACCTATTTTCATCATGAGAGAACAAAACATGTTGGGATAATTCAGAAAATTCTAAATTATAAGTTGTTGTTGTTTTTTTTTTTTTCTTTCATTTCTATGAGCTAAAAAGTCATAGTTGTGACTTCAATAGATATAAAACCATTTCTGCAATAAAAAGTCACAATTATGAAATTCTTCAAACTTTTGAAACCAGTAAGTTGAGATCAGTTTTATGACAAAAGGTTTGGGAAAAGACATAGTTATTTTTTTTTTGCCAGCTATTTTAAAATAAATGAAATAAATATTCTGTGTTATTACACATAATCTAGTGCCTAAGAACGTATTTTTAAAAGAAGCCAAAGCAGAGTCAAATGTTGCAAAATCAATGTTTTTTCAAGCAGTGCACAGCTTGGCAGGCTGTTTTAAATTCTGCAAACACAACAAACTTAATGATACAAAAATTCTTAAAAGTTATGTTATAGGTATATACCATCACTTTTAGAACTCCTCTAGCCCAATCAAATTAGAAGTGTTGTTTAAAAACACTCTAATGATGGTAAATCATCTTAATGATGACAATAATGATGGTGATTTGACTGAGAGAGAGCGTCCACCTCTCACTTCCACCTCGTAATTGCAAGCACATCACTCCGCAAAGCCTTGGATGATAAGATAGATGGACGGATGAGCATATATGGAATGATGAGGTGAAGAGAAAGCTTGCTGTGATGGAGAGTGGAGGGAGGTCTGTCCTGAGGGGCAGCACTGTAATGCCCCGCCATCATCCCCCCGCTCCTCACACCAGCCCTTCCTCTCCATCACTGTCGGCCGGAGGGGGCAGCCCGGCTGACTGCAGAGGGGAAACGGTGCATGTCGTGTGGGCGAGGGCAGGGGGAGCCGCCCCCATGGCGCTTCTGTAATTCTTTTCATATCAATCACTCCACAGGCAGAGAGCTAAAGACAGACTCGCTGCCTGCCATCATCCACTCAGGACTAGAGCATTAAAAAAACTCCTACCATCCACCTCCCCAAACAACATCATCCTCTGATCTCTTTTTTACAAATATGCTCATTCCATCTCAATCTTGACCCCCTGTTGGCTGTCATTCTGTGGCTTTTGCCAGACCCCTGCAAATCGAGTTCCATTAGCCTCCACCTGACAGTGGGAGTCTCTGGCAAAGCAAAGTGTGAGTAATGCGATTTGTCTCAACGTTGTTGTGAAATGGGAAATGGACTGTCAAGGTGTTCATACAGACATGAGGATGAAAGATAATTTTTTGAGTGCTGGGCTTTAGAAGGGACTTTAACTGAGGTCAGGGTTACAGACAGAAAAATAAATAAATAAAATGAAACTTACTTATTTATTTATATTTAGGCCTACATACAATGCCTCATTGAGGGCATGGTTTCTTTACCTAAAAAAGCGTAGATAGATAGATATCTTATAATATGCATTTCGTATTACCTTATTTGTTTAAGGACTAATGACTCATTCCACGATTCATTTTTCCAAACCCCTCCGGTGATTGGTTGTTTAATTTAAAGTGGTTGTGTGAGCTTTTGACACTGCAAAGAGGCACATAGTGGCAAAGAATTAATTCGCATTTTCATCCAGAACCAATGGAAAAGACCAACAAGTGAGTGAGGTCGGTATTATGCTGTCTAATTTTGACGTCAGCTTTTTTTAAAAATTACTTGTTTCATTTCTTTCTTCGGAGAGACAGTAACTTTATACACTATGCACTTTTTAGTTTTTAAACTTTGCATGTTGTTTTTATCATTGACACTACAGAAATAGTCATTAAAAAAATCTAAATAAGGCTACTTTAACAATGTTTTGTAAAAGTTTGTGATCAAGGCACTCTAACTTCACATAAAAGCACATTTTTAGTTTCTAGTACATATTTTAACATTTTAGCCATGGACCATCCATAAAATGCGTTTTAGAATGACCAAGAAAGGGTACGCTGGGTAATCTGATGCTGAAAACAGCGCTTCTGACTGCGCTGGCCTCCATTAAGAGGGTGGGGGACCTACAGTACAGGCCTTCTCTGTCAACGAAGAGTGCCTAGAGTTCGGCCCGGCTGATTCTCATGTGCTATTGAGACCCCGGCACAGCTATGTGCCAAAGGTTCGCTCTTCCGTGATCGGGTAGTGAACCTGCAAGCTCTGCCCCAGGAGGAGGCAGACCCAACCTTAGAGTTTTTGTGACCAGTACACACATTGTGCCTCTACACTGACCGCACTCAGAGCATCAGACGCTCCCAGCAGGTCTTTGTTTGCTATGGTGGACAGTAGAAAGGGAATGCTGTCTCCAAACAGAGGTTGGCTCATTGGGTGGTTGAAGCCATCTTCCTGGCCTATCTATACCAGGGAGAGCCTTGCCCCTTAGGACTGAGAGCTCCCTCAACAAGGATTGTTGCCCCATCCTATGCGTTGGGTCATGGCGCCTCTCTAGCAGATATCTGTAGGGCTGCAGGCTGGGCGACACCCAACACCTTCACCAGGTTCTACAACCTCGGCGCAGAGGCTGTGTCCTCCCGTGTCTTAACTGAAGGCAGCAGGTGAGCAGGAGGCATTTCTTCATATCCATAGGCAGAAACCATGTGTTTAGTCATGTGCTTTGCTCCCCAACCACCTGCATCAGTACAACTGGCAGCCCTGCGGGCCCCCCATCCTGGGTCCCAGAGGGTTGGGAAGGTTACGTGCAGACTCTCTGCTGAAAAACATGAAAAAGTATCTTGTCTGTCAGCGGGGGGTCTTTGCATAACACAGCCTCAAGGGTCGTGGTCTGTTCCATGGGTATTCCCATATGTAACGTTGAAGTGATTAGACTGAAAGGGTAACGTCTAGGTTGCGAACGTAACCCACATTCTCTTAAGGAAGGAACGGAGACGTTACACCTTCGTGTCACAACTCTGAGGTCGCGCTGATGCCGACTCGGCTCTTCAGTGAAAACCTGCATATGCACTGCGCTCGTGCCCTCTTATACTCACACAGTGATGAGGTGCACCTGAGCGCAATCAA
>JAUCNO010000152.1:11050622-11060935 GCA_032353835.1 Enteromius viviparus
AAGGCATAATTCATGCATTAATTTATGCATGAATTCATGTTTATTCATGTACCCTTACCGTAAAGTGTTACCAAAATAATTATTTACTTCATTAATTAGACTGCGTAAATTAATATTTTGTTTTAGTCTAGTAAATTACAGACTGTTATTAAATTGCATTTTGATTGAGAATTGTGCTCTATATCTGAATAACAAAAAAATAATAATTATAATAATAATAATATCATGTAATTTGAAAAATTGTACTCCAGCACAAAATGCTACAATCTCTGCGATTTCATGGTCATCTTTTACGCATTTTGTCTCATTTTCAAATTTGAATGTTTCAAAAATCTTAAAATTAGGTTTTCAGCATTATTTAGCAACATAAAGTTTAGATGCACTATTGTGGAAAATTATTTCAAATATGTTTATTTATTTATTTTTTTGTTTGTTTGTTTGTTTTTTGTTGTTGCTTAGAACAGGAGAGCAAAGCATGTTTTCAGTAGGAAAAAATTCAATTAAAATAAGTTTTTTTTTTTTTTTTTCACCTTCAGTGAAAAATAGCTTTATTTTAGCAGTAGTATTAAATAAGAAAATTAAATGTGTCTCTTTTCTCCCTCCATGCATTTTTTTTTTTTTCAATACCAAAAAGTGACTAAGAAAACAACTTTTTTTGCAGAAATAAAAGAAACAGCAACACGCGGCCCTTGCCCTTGCCAGCCAGTCTAGGGTGCCTGTTCAGGCATCACCATGGAGATTCAGACTAATAGAAATGCCATCACTGTGATACCAGCTGTAGAAGGAAAGAGAGATAGAATTGGCCTTTTGACAGTTTCAATTCATCAGTCTGCAGCCATGGAAATAATGGAAGCGATCTAGACATTTTTGTAAGTATTACTTTAAACTTAAATCTTAAATGCTTCGCTGCACAGACATTTTAGAAGTGCTGCGAATCAATATTGTTGTACAGCATAAGGTACAACCTGATGTTAGAACAACGAGCGGAGTGTATTTTATTTGCAAGATGAATTATTTGTAGTCTCAATTTTTCATTACAGTCGAACGGCGCTCTCAAAATGACTCAGGTAAGTTATGAAGCCCAGTAACTTGTATCATTTTGTACACTGACGGGAACACAGAGTGTCGTGATGATTCACAACCACCTTGCAAATGTACGATTTTATTGATTATATCGTGCCATGTGGTTATCTAAATCCTCTCCCTTAAAAGAAGTCAGAGAGGTGACATTGCTGAAAATTGTTTGCAGTTCCCCATGTGTTCCTTCATGCCGAAGGTTTTGTCGTGCTGATGGAGGTACTGCTGGGAAATAGAACTCAGAAACATCCTAATAATAATGAACATTAGAATAAGCAGCCTA
The DNA here is from genome assembly GCA_032353835.1 of Enteromius viviparus. Lineage (NCBI taxonomy): Eukaryota > Metazoa > Chordata > Actinopteri > Cypriniformes > Cyprinidae > Enteromius > Enteromius viviparus. The sequence goes on from JAUCNO010000152.1 coordinate 11,051,983, forward strand.
TTAGTAAGCGTAGTGAGCAGAATCTCATTGTCATTCCTGCCGAGGGTTGTCTGATGTCAGAGTGGAGTGAGCCGAGCTCTGATTGGTGGGCTCCTCTGAGGATGTGCCTGGCTAGAGAATGGCATCAGCTGTGAGGCGCTGCCAGCAAACAGAGCAGGCTGCCAGTCTCCAGATGTATGCGTAGGAGAAGGGAAGTGGTTCTGAAGCCTAAACAGAGGGGATTGTTTCCTATTTCATTTACCCAAATGAAGAAGAATCGGTATCTATGATTCTCTGTTCCCACCTGTTCCATACAGCGAGAGAGAGAGACAGATGAGTAAGATGTTGGGAGCTCTGCCAAAAGTAGAATTAATGGGAAAGAGAAAGTGAAAAACAGTTGAAATAAGCATTCTTCCTCTAGTAAACATGAGGCCGTGCATTGTGCATTATGGGCAGAAGAGGAGGAAAATGAGGGAGGGAATGAGAATAGCAAGAAAAGAGACACTGGCGATGAGTGTGCGTGTAATTAAAGCACTTTACTAGCAGGGCTCTTGTGTTAAGGAAGCCCTCCGGCACCTCTTTCAAGCCGGCACGGTGAGAGCGCCTGGAACATGACAGTTGCTGATGAATCTTAAGCAATGTTTGTTCCCTTGTGGGCGAGACAAAGAAATAAATAAATACTGCACTTCATCTGACATGTAATCAAATGCAGAATCTCATTTTTTTTTCTTTTCTGATTTAATTAGGGCAATAATGACCCACGGCACTTAGAAAAGGATTTAAAGCGACTTCAGATTTGATGCCTTTGTTCGCTAGACTTCTGATGCAAAAACCGGCCATCAACCGGTAACAATACTCACAGGTAAAAAAAAAAAGCGCGGAAATAGAGCTGCTAGGTAAAAGAAAATGAATATCTTTGTTCAGTGCTTGGTAAACTGTGAGGAAGCTGTGCAATTAGTGTTATGACAGCTGCAAAGCTATAGGTAAGTATCGCTTTTCCTTCACTTATACAGATACACGCAATTGCTTCATGGAAACACTTTATGGAATGCTTGACAAATCAGCTCTGAACTCTGAACTATACAAAGAAATAGTAAGATTAAATACTCATCTGCCTGCTTTATAAACATTTCATGCAACTACAATTAGTTAGTCACATTCACTCAAGCATTTTCCTGACACCACACCCCCCCCCACTCCCCACCAAAAAAGATATATATATTGTATATATATTTATATATTTCCCTGTGATCTTAAATTCTTTATATAAACACAATAAAATATAATAAATAAAATGAAATATATATATATATATATATAATTTTATCTTTATTTTTTATTTTTATTTTTTTAATTTAAGATCACAGGGAAATATATAAATATATATACAGTGTATATATGTATATATATATATATATATATATATATACACACAGTATATAGGCAAATTCAGTTTTTAGCACAAAATCCTTAATTTAATTCAGTGCATGAAAATAAACATCACTTTCATTGGGCACTATTCATTCTTAACGAATTCCCCTCGAGCATTTTGAACATGACAAATGTGTGTAGCAATGCCAGAAATGTGTGCAGAATTCACAAAGGTGGTCGCTTAGGTATTTGGAACTTGTACAGTCATTCCTTCAGAGAGTTCAGCCAGTAAAGGACATTCTTTCTAGAAGTTTCATTAAGTGAAAGGTATGGCAGACACTCCCTCCAGTCACTGTAGGATGAAGGCATGCATCTTTATTATTGTAGAGGCCTTGGTTACCCTTGCTTGTACGGATTGTTTACTTATTTGCATTATTTAAAATAGAGGACAGATGAGGGGAAAGGACAGCACAGCGTGCAGACAAGTGTAACAGTGTGTTTACAGATGATATGATCTGCAAATGGAGCGTCGGCTGCAAAGCAACTCAAAACGGATGGGGACGTGAAAGAGAGCGAGATGGTACTTTGGCCCTCGCCATCTAATAGAATGAATTAGAAATTATACCATCCATCCCTTTTCTCCCACTCTGATTTGCACGTCCACATTTCTATCTCGCTTTAACAATTTTTTTCTTCACATCGTATTTTTTTTTTTTTCACCATCAGCCAATCTCTCCATCTGTCTCATTTCCTATTTAACAATCTCCTGCTTTTTTTTTCTTTTTTTCCTGATGCTTTCCTCAGCTCAACCCCGTTCTCTTTACTCCCATCCCTTTTTTCTCTTGTCTAAAATTGGGAACAGAGCAGCTGGTAATTGAAGATCATTGTCTCTCTCTGGGCCCTTAGGATTTGCAATGCTTTTTCACCATAGCTCATCTGTGTGAGTATTCTCAGCTCGCTGGCCAATTTTGGCCTCTCTTTTTTGTTTGCTTTTTTCCCATAAACTCTGTGAGCCTTTTCGGAATTGGATTTTCATTTAAGAGAGCCAAGCGCATTGTGTTTATGCCACCGTCTCCATCTATCGCACACGTTTCCTCGCCTCTTTCATTCTGTCTCTCGTGCTCATTCTCTAAGCGTGCCTCATTTTGTCCTTTGCTTACATCTTTCTATGTCTGGTGCTTCTCTCTTTCTTTCATGAGTCCTTTCAGCCATTCAAAAAGTGAGGAGTGGCATGAAAACAAACAGTGAACGGGTTGAAAAGGAATATGATACCTGCTATTTAAAAGGTGTTGTTCACTTTGATTGTAGGGTAGGGTACAACAAAGGTAAAGGCTCTCTGGGATACAAAACCCATTTAATTGTACCTTCAACAGCACGTACCTAAACTTTTCTTGATTCATGTCCTTGTGGGTGTGGTCATAAGATAAGATTTTGCCTTGTGATTTATTTATTTTTTTTATTATTATTTTTTTTTCGTGAATGTTGCAGATTTGTGAAGCTAATGAAAAGCATCAAAGAAACTGAGACAAACATGGGTTTAAATTTCCGCTTTAAATCAATCGTTTAGCTGTTGTAGCTCCAAGATACACACAGTTTATTTACTAAACTTATATGAACATAAACTTACATTTGTTTAGGGTCTTAATGAAAAGTCTATAACATGCTTTGTTTAAAATTTCCAAGTTGTAGTGTAAAAACTCCCTTTTTACTTTGTCAAAATCAGCGGTGTTTTTAGCAATCGATTCTAGTCCATGTTGCTTTAAATGCTAATGAGCTCTGCTGACCCCGCCCATCTCGACTAGCAGACTACAACCGCGAAACTGGCTAACTAGCACTTTATTAGGAAAACGATAAAAAAAACCCTTATACTAACTTTTGTAGATGAAGCTGGATCATGAATGATTCGCATAAATATCTAAGGTAAGATGGCCTTGTCAATCAAATATCGTGGGAGGGGCCTCTGCAGAACTACATAATTCTGACAGGAATCACAGCCTGATTCGAAGAGGATTTTAAAATAGGGATTTAAAAAAATAAACACACACACTGGGTGGATTTTTATCATTGTAGTGTGGATGTGTTTTGTGACCAGAACAAAACTACTCTTATTTTATGTATTTATTTTATCAGAGAATTTTTGTTGACATTTCACGCCTGAAGGAGCAGATCACGTATCTGAACCGTTTTAAAATCAATGTAAACTCGACCAGAGACTGAACAGGACTCATTTCAAGTGCATGGTGTATTTAATGTCTATCCTCTCTCTTTATTGATCACCTGACATCCTCATGCCTTCGCATATAATAAGAGGCAGTGACTTAATTATTCATAAAAGCTTGGGTAATTACAAGTCACTTTAACAATGTGTTTTATTGCCTACAAGTGAAAGAGTTTTGCAGAGCAAATGCACTGCTCAATTTAGAGACTGTTGATGACAGAAGGGAGAGAGCGGGGCGGGTGGAGCCTGTGAACAAAGGCAGTTGAGCATTATCTGAAAATTCATTTTTTTTGTTCATCAAAGGCTGATCTAGATATGTTCATCAAGCTAAATCATAAGAAGGTTATTTGGAGCTCATCTTCTGATCATGTATGTGATCATTTTAGTGCACAAAGCAATGAAAATGCTCTGCTACTATCAGTACAATGACTTTCATTTGCAGTGAAGTGAGTATTTTTATACCCTTGTTATTCTGTCTCATTTGATAGTTCTATTTCTATCTAAAACTCTGCCTTTTGTAGACAGAAAATATTAACATTGCCAAGGCACTAACCTTTTTATATGACATTGCCACAAGTTGTCATTAGTAATTTGAAAAGAAGAGAATAGAACTATTAATCCTCAAGAATAAATTTGCTTGTCACAATGGATGAAACATACACAGCACTTATATATACTTGATACTACAAGTAATATATACCATATATAGTTGACCTCATCTTTAGTCATTCCATCAATAAACTAAAAAAAAGATTTCAGGTCGCCTCATCTCATTTAACAGGTTTAAATAAAGTCAGTGACCTTACTGAAGCTGGTTGTCTAATTCGGTTGGCTTTAAAGGAAATGTGGCCATCAGCTAAATTATACGAATCTACTATTCAAAGTATTGTTTGTTCTTATGTTATGCTTTAATTACACCACTGATCAAAGTTAAAAGTGAAAAGTCTCTTACAGTGTGTTCAGCACAACTGCATTTATTTGATCAAAAATACGATATAACAGTAATGTTATGAAAAATGATCACACTTTAAATTAATTCTATGTATATATATATATATATATTAGTGGTGGGCTGTTATCGGCGTTAACGTGCTGTGTTAACGCGATACTTTTGTCGCGCTATCAAAAAAATATCGCCATTAATCTATTCACAAAGTTGGTTTGGGAGCTGCGTGTATTATTTCCAGCGCCCATTGTTAACGAATGAAAGCTATTACACAACACAGAGGGGCGGGGCGGCACGGCAGCACGCAGCAGGAGAAAAAGTAGGAAATATGTAGAATAATATAGACAGTTGCATAACAAAGTATGCTGGCAATGACAAAAATCAAAGCACATGGCACACAGTGTTCAGAGAAGAATGCTGGAAAATACGACAGGAATGAGATGCTTGTCTAAAGCCTTCTGCAGTACAAGCCGGCGCGTGTGACAAACGCTGCCAGAATGAAAGCATAATTGGCGCACGCTGCTCCTGCTCTTAACAGTTTATGTGATCTGGCTCTTTATTTGGATTTATTTTATATATCAAAATATATTAAACTTAAGAGCATCTACCTCATATCACATTGGCCAAAACACAGAAAGAAACGCGTTGTTTAAACACACCATTTTAATCTAGTTTAATCTAGATTCATTTCAAAATTAATCTAGATTAATCTAGATTAAAAACATTAATCTATGCCCACCCCTAATATATATATATATATACATGCTAACTTTTGTAGTAGAGTCCACAAAATATTGAAAATGTTTCTTGAGTAGCAAATCAGCATATTAGAATAATTTCTGGAGGATCATGTGACACTGAAGACTGTATTTGCCATCATAAACTTTTACAAATAGAAACATTTCTCAAATACATAACTGTTTTTAATCTATTTTTGATCAATGAGTGGCAGCAATGAATGAATTAGCATATGTTATTTCAAGGGAAAACAAACAAAAAAACGTAATGAACAATGTCTTGCAAAACTTATACAGTATGTAAAATACCACAATGAAAGAATTACAACACTGTGTCATCATTCCCTTTTCCAGCTCTCCATATGGCACATGGTGAAAGACTGCTGCCGATTTTTTGTCTTCTGTAGACCCTTAAAAGTAAAGGATGTTTCGGCATTTGAACGTAACCCCTCTTGTACTTTCATTCAGTGTATTCATTAGTCTTCTCCCCTCATTATTTCCTCTTGGTTCTGCACTATACACTGGACCCCGAGCGTACGTGGCAAGCTGAGGCGCTGTGCCTGGCCTGACAGTTTGGTTTGACTGGCTTTTGACGGCCGGTTCATTTAGTCTCCTCTGAGCAGTGGGTGAGACAGAGGAACCTGGCCATTTTGCTTGCTTGTCAAATCTGCCAATGTGAAGACAGTTTAAATGAGGAGAACCTGGGCAGTGTGCCGATGGCGGGCCACAGAGAGAGGGGGAGAGAGGAAGGGAAGGGGGTTTCAGGGGAGAGTGAAAGAAAACTAAAGATCCCCCTTCAACCTCTTAGTAAATCATGCTCCGTTTCTGTGGTGACCAACTGCCTGTTGTGTTTTGAGATAAGAGTTCTTGGGTTTTTAACATGTCAAAGCTTGCTTTGTGTGCACAAGGGTTAGGACTGAGCAAACACTCTGCAAATTACATTTCAGTGCAGTGCTTAGTTTCATACACAAGTTCAGTGAATATTTAGTACATGATAATAAGTTCAAAGAGAGACCAGCTTTAAGGATTTTGAATTCAAAATTCAATACAAACATTTCAGTCAGTCCCCCTGAGTCACGTTGGATATGACCGACGAATTGAGATCCCAATTTGTCGGTCATATACGAGGTGATGTCTCCGTTCCCAGGGAATGAGGGTTACAGTACATACATAACTGAGACGTTTTGGTTTATTTTGTTTATCTTGTAAAGTGAAATGAAATAGCATGATAGAAATGATATAGCTATAATAGCAGATTGCGTTATCCAGTTACCTTTTTATACTATGTTTATTTGTATTTATTTATTTAATTTTATTATTAATTTTTATTTAATTTATTTATTTTTGTATTTCTATTATTATTATTGCTATCAATATCATATTTATTATTAGTTATTATAGGCAGTTTGTTTTGGTTTGTTTGGGAAGGCTTTAAAAATGTAATACAGACATGTAATTCTGCACAAATAATAGCATTTGTCTTTGGACTAAAAATTAAATAAATAAATAAATAAATAAAAATAAAAAGTTTTTTTTTCCCTCTTTATTTTATTTTTGAAATTTTATTCCAATGAAAAATTCTATTATTTGTAGAGAAACTGTACAAATAAATGTAAATATATTTAAATGTATTCAAATAAATAAATTCACTATTTTTAATCAAGTTTTAAGGCATTTATGATGTTACACAATATTTGTCTTTCAAATAATTGCTGTTCTTTGGACCGTTCAGTCTACTTACTTTAATACTTAGCAATATCTCTGTTTACTGCATTTTTTATCAAATAAATTCAGGCTTGGTGACCATAAGAGTCTTCATTAACATTTAAGATCTTACCGACCTAAACTTTTGAATGGTTGTTTGTAGAATTGAACAATAACCGTTATTAATATGATTAACATACATAAATACTACAGAAGTGTTATAATGTTTTATATTAGTCATTCGTGTAAATGTATTTTAAAAAATTGCTCTTTATGTTTTTTTTTTAATAAATTTATTTATTTTTGATTAGTATTCATCACCTTTACACTAGTGGTCTTTCACTTTTGGTCCCCACTGTAAAGTATTGCTATGCCTTATAACAGAAACCTGTGTGTTGTCAGAAAGTGTTATCTTTTTAAGAAAATCTCTTAAGGTCTTTTTAAAAGTTTCAACACAGCTATTTTCTGCTTATTCAGGTGCTGTATGCGTGTGGTCATACACAACGCCTTTACACAATGTGGCTAATTGTTTAGATGGGAACACTTTTTTGTCACTCACAGAGAATGGCTTTGTTCTCTCTGAGACAGGAAAAAAAGTGTATTTTCTTACAATCATGTCGATGACAGATGTTGACACTTGCTTCTCGCCTGTGATGCTCTGTCTGTCAAAGTCTCCTGAAACAAAACCTGTAGATGCAACTTTTTTATTGAGGTCAGGTTGTTTAACCCTATTGTTCTACAAAAGAAATCATGCAATCCAATTTTGCATCATAATTTTGAAGAAAAAAAGCACAGAAATTTTACATGCTCTCACAATTGTAAAGAACCACCCTTGAAGTGACTGCCTGCATTGAAATTCAACTCCGCCTGCCCTTCTCTTCCTTTAACATCCATTAGTCGCCCCAAGGGAGTCTGACCTTCTCTTGTGGGTCAGGTAACCAGAGGGCCACGGAGATAGAGGGAAGGATCACCTGCCTGGCTGTGTGCTCCAGCGGGCAGGTGTATAGCAGAGGTCTGAGGATACCTAAGCTTAATCTAATCTCTCATCTCCTAATGAGTCATCCAGTCTGCTCTCATAGTGTGGGGCCTTTTGTGAAGCCGGGCCTAATTACCTCTCGCCCGGTTAGCAGCAAACAAGGGTCCGAGCTTCAGAAGGAACCTGATCGGGGAGAAAATACCCGCCTCTCAGTTTACCCACTCTGGAATCCCGTTTCCCTGGTGCCACGCTCAGTCCGTCCTCGATAGCAGAGAATAGAGGACTCTATTGTTACTGTGAAGGTAAGATAGACATGTTTGATCCAATAATGCGGTAAATCTGAAAAAGGACACCACATTCCCTCCTTTGGACCTATTCTTTTCTAAACTAAGCTACCCTTGCAGGTTTCAAAAGATTAGCAGTGAGACCATTTCCAAATAAATAGCTGGAAATCATGTGATATCACATTCAATGGTCTGAAAGACTTCTTTATTTGATGAGAACTGTCTCTGCCTTTAAAAATAAAATGCATTGTTTACATTGAGTTGAATTTAAGGGATCTGTACAAATTGGGCAAAGTGGTTTCTTCCTGTTGATGTTATTGTTAATGGGATTGAATGAGCCTACATCCAGTCAGGAGTCGCCAGAGTCATTTTTAAAAGAATAGTTTGGTTACACTTTATTAATGGTCCATTTAGACATTTCTAATTCTAACTCTCAGATTAGACTGTTGGGGTAGGTTTAGGGTTAGTAGAATAATTTGACATATACTTGCAAAGTTTCTGATAGTCCGAATGTAGTGTGTTGTGCACCCATCAAAATAAAGTGTTAGGATATATTATGCAGACAGCTAAGTAATACTGATGGCTACTAGTTGACATGTAGTTGCAAAGTTATTTACTGTAAGATGTAAAGTGGAATATTAAAATAAAGTGTTACCAATAGTTATTGTCACAGTCAGCTGGAAGTGCCAGCCCAAATCTGGGGATGGCACTTCAGTGCCCAGCAAACTCTCTGTGTTT
>JAUCNO010000152.1:11061035-11072795 GCA_032353835.1 Enteromius viviparus
CTTCGACTATTCTAGTGTTTTGCCTCTGCCACTCCTGTCTGCCGGAAACGACCTTAAGCCTGCCTGTTTTACTCTGTTCATCAATAAACAGCCTGCATATGAACCCGCACGTCTCCTCGCCTCGTTCTCATAACAGTTATATGCAATACATTTTAATAAATAATATTATTAAATAAATAAATCCAAAATGCAATACATGTTGGGTATTTGTGTTATTTTAAAAGAATGCATGACTTATGTGGAACAGACAAGGTATTTATTTATTTTTTTCATACAATAAAAGTGAAAGGGTTAAGGACCTATATGTAGCTGATTGAAAAAAAAAATGAATGTGAGTGGACTTAGAGTGGGTTTATAAAACATGAAAAAGTAACACGCTACTTGTTGATAACAGCTTATTTCTTTCTTCCTTTCCTTTCGAATATGACAATAATAATATTTTACAGCATAGTTTTATTTTACTATTGTTTATATATTAAGTACTTATTTATATGACAAATTAGCTTTTATTTTTATATGTTATTTATTTATATATGTTAATATTGATTCTAAAATTAAAAAAAAAAAAGCTCATTATTCATCTATTTTAATATTTATATTTAGCATTTATTTATTTAGGGCTGCAAAATTATTAAAAGTCATTAATTGCATTTAAAATAATAGTTTGTTTATATACTAAACATGTGGTAACAGTGTATAAACAAATTACATAAAAAAAAAATATATATATACTTTAAGTATACATGTGTGTATTTATACATAATAAATATACACAGCACAAACATAGCGTGTAAACAAACTTTTATTTTGAATGTGATTAATCGTATAATTTTCTAGCCCTAACTTAATTTTTAGATTTACCGAAAAACACATTGTAATAGTTTCAGTTAACAATAACAACACGGAGACAGTTTGTGATGACATTTCTTCTTCCAGCACAAGCAAGTCTTAACATTCACCATATTCTAGCAGCTGTATTGTATGTGTTCATTTGATATTGTCACCCAGATCTGTTGATCTGAACTTTTGGGGTGAGTAATTCAGCTTGGCTTGCGGATATACTTGTCTTTCACTAGTGATTGTTTAAATTTTGTTGCTTACTTTCCTGGGGTCTCATTAGTGAGGACTGGTTCTGTGTTAATTAGCTGCTATATAAAGATCACACAATCTAATTTTCTATATTAAAAGATTTTAATTACAGTGGTTTCTGGTGGATAGATTGGACTGGGACATTATACGCATTATTTACATGAAAGTGCACAAACATTTGGTATACAATTTTCTAGAGGGCTCAAACACCGCTCCTCCACTGCTCACAAACACACTCATGAAGCACACAGCAGTGGTTTAAATGTGTGTGTTTGCAGGAAATTTACACTTTATCCTCACAGGATACTGTGGCCCATTTAGAACTGTTGTTGCGAGGTGGACTTCATTAACCTGGAGAGATGAAAAAAGCTTGATTTAATCTTGTAAGGAATTTGACCTCCTCAGCTTATAGTAATTCACATATACCACTTAATTTAAACAATACATCATCATTATTATACCATAATTAATTATGTATGTTTCAATTTGCATTATTGTTCAAAGTTGTGGGGTCAGTGTATGTGTGTGGAAATAAATGGATACTTTTATTAAGGAGGGTTGCAGCACATACTTAAAAGTGACTTTTATAGCATTACAAAGTGTTTTTTTTTTTACTTTCGGTTCGACGAAAAAAAATAAAAATTCTTGTAAGAAAATGTTTTGAAAGAGACTACTTTCAAAAAACATTTAAAAATCGTACAGACCCCAAACTTTTGAGCGATAGCCAATGCAAATGGAAACAATGATCCAAGAATAAGAATGTCACATTTAGGTTAGTTTAGCTATATATTAGCTATATTGACTGGATTGGCAGTTGTGCTCTTGGTAAGTGTGGGCACAGGTTAAACACCTGATTACTCTCCTCTGTCTTCGCATGCGTTCATTCTTAAATGCCTGTGCTAATTGCAACTTCCACCATCCCACAGTTTACGGATTTATAGATTTATGGATTTTCTGTAAATGTATGCATATTTGATATGTGCTCAGTTTAATTAGTCATTATTCCTTTATAGTGTGTGACTCTAATGGGTCAGAATTATGTTTGACATGAATAACTAAAAAGTGCTTAAAATGGTAAGCGATGCATTAAGTGCTGTTGTGACCAACCTTTCGGCCTCCCTCTTGCCATCGTGGTGGGTTTGACTTTCGATGCCCTTTTTTTTTCCCTAACTCTTTTTATTTTCAGAGGGACCTTGGTGAAAAGGTGTGGTGGGCCCTCTACTGGCTTTTGGGTTACTTATTGATGGTGCTTTCCTGCATCATATCTTTCTTTTTCAGTTAAATTCCATTTTAAATGTATGTATTGGCATGATTGTCTTAAATAGAAAATTGGCAAAGTGTCAAAACACAAAGACAACAACAGAATATACCAATAAAAAAATGGTGTAACCTTTATTTATTCATTTATTTATTTTTCACAGTACAGTATTGAAAAACCATGTAACATAAATGTGTTATATTGTTAAAAAGCCATTATGTTTCAAGAGTGAACTAAACTGGCCTTTTAAATATTTATTTTATTTTTGTTTAGTTTAGTTCTACTTTAGTTTATCACTTTATTTTTGTTTATTTATTAGTTTTTTGTTTGCTTTGTTTATTATTATTATTATTATTATTATTATTGAAGCAAACACAGATTTAGAAAAAAATAAAAATAAATATATGAATATATTTTATTTTCTTATTAATAATTTATATATATATAATTTAATATTGTAAATAATTTTCTTATTTCTTATTATTTTATTTGATTCATGGCATTTCCTGTGTTTTTTTTTTTTTTCTTATTGAAACAAATGCAATTTAATTTAATTTAACAATTTAATTAGTGTTATCTTATTATTATTATTTTTATTTATTTATTTATTTATTTTTTGAAGCCACATTTGTTTGTTAGGTTATTACTTGGGCTTTTTTTTTATTTTTGAGAATCTATCTCAGCTTTGCATCTTTGCTGTGTCTCTTGTCTCTGTCTCTTTGTCTCTGTCTCTGTCTCTTTCTCGTCTCATAAAGCTACAGCTCTACCCTCAGTCTCACATGGCTAATTCATCAGTTACATCTCCCCCGTTCCCTTTCTGTTTTTAAACGGAAAACATCATCAACCCTGGGAAAAGACAATTAAAATTCATCTTACGCAAAACACTCCTCCACTCCCACTCCTCTCTCGGCTGCCTCTCTATCATAAGTGGGGGCAGGGCCATCTTTCTTTGATGCACTTCAAAGCGAAATGCTTGGCAGAGGCCGTGTGATGGAGGCAACGGGGAACAAGGGACGGTGTGCGTCTGTGATCACGCCAAAGCCCTCTCGCACTTCAGTCTCTCGTCGAACAAAGACGGATAGCATTGTTGGGATGGAATGGGTGATCATTCTCTGCATTCTGAGTCAAATGACCCCGAACATCTTATCCTCGCAGGTTCCCTCAGAAAGCTCGCCGTGATGGATAGTGCTCTGGAAGTTGTGCCTGAGCCACATTAGCACTCCAATTCTTGAGAGTCTATAGTGCTTATTTCGTCTTGCAAAACCTAAACACTGTGAACCGCTGGTGTCACAAATTCATCCGTTTATTCACTAGCACCTGTCAGCGAAAGTGTGGATCACAGATGACAACTGATGAAGTTGCAGTGCAATATATTCAGCGCCAGACTCGCTAATATTGTATTGTGACATGGTCTCTTCTGGGTTCTAGTACTTCACAGCCTCTGATGCTGTGTGCACTGGCTCCTTTAGCAGAGACATCTTTAAGATATTAGCTAATTTCCTGCCACGTATTCTCCTCTTTGGTCCCGTACAAATTAGGACATGCTGTATTGCCTTGCAACCGCTTGACACCGTCCATGACAGCGGGACATAAGGTTGTCATAAGATGACACGGGGGTGTGACAGCATGCCATCGGGGTGAAGCAGGGGTAGACAGTGAGGACAGGTGTCACTGGCCTGCAGGTGTTGCTAGGTGACAGATTGCCCTGGTAGAGACAGGTCCTCATGTGTATGTATGGCTACCTTCTAAATGATGGGGACATTGACATCAGAGGGCTCAGGGCAGTGTCAGGCCTAGAGACAGTCCAAGACCTCCGTTAGCCCCGAGACCTAAAGTGCATTGATAAATACACCTGCTCTCACCCTCTGTCCTCTTGTTGCTTATTAGCAAAATGCTCTTCAATAGTTAATTTAAACAAGCATTCTCAAGAGCATTTTACACTGGGTCACTTTTAGCACTAGCAGAGTTTCACAATTGTGATTTTAGGACTAGCACGGCACTTTGAAAAATGCTGGGTGTTTAAACCCAATTTTGGGTCAAATATGGATCAATCGAATTTTGAGGTTGAACATGTATTTTAAAAATGTAACCTTATATAGTTACAGTAAGTTGTCTATATTTGACCCAAAGTTTGGTTGAAATAACTAAGCATTTTTAAGAAGTTTTTTTTTTTGTTTTTTTTTAAACTTCTAGAGTAGGGTTAGATCATTGAATTCCAACCAAAGGTATGAAGTCCACAATGATTTTAAACTGTTCAGCAACAAACAACCAGTCATAAACGTATTATTCATTACATATGTTTGCATGCTGTTTGAGAAGAAAATTAGATTTTGAAAGTTTTATTTATTCAGTTATTTAGAAGTTTATGCTGCATTTATTTGATAAAAAAAAATATATATATTAAAAAGTAACATTGTTTTCATTTATAATTTGAATTGTAATTTTATTCCTGTGATGACAGATCTCAGTGTCACACAATCCTTTAGAAGTCATTCTAAAATGCTGTTGGCAAAAACAAACACAAAAAAGAAAAAAAAAAAAAAGTAATTAAGTTAAGAATAGCTGTGTGAATGTATGGTTAAATGTAATTTATGTGATTCACTTATATTACTAACTAAGTGTTGGTAATAAATAAATAAATTGTAAAAAAAAAATAAATAAATAAAACAAATAAATACATTTTAAAAAGCTCTCAAATAATACCCTGTCATTTTGAGTAATTTTGAAGCAGTATTTATTCTATTGATTCAATATTTACTCATTGTACATTTATTCATATATAAAACAACTTAAGCGTATTAAGCTGCCAACATTTTTGCAGACAGTTACAGCCATATACTGTACCTGTCGCTAACTGTCCACACGGTTTTATTTATCACATAAATATGAAAATTAGAATGTTAACCTGGGGTTTACAAGTGTGCAGTGTGAAATCTTGAAAGTTAATTACCCAGGATAAATTACTAACCCATAATATGAGCAATATGAAAAATGAAATAGGATAACCCGGGATTACATTTATCCATGGTTAAGTCCCTGGGTTTACAATTTCACGTGTGAAAAGCCCATTATATTCAGCCTACCTGTCTATAAACTTGCTAGCACACATTTTTGTACACTACATATACAAACATTCGCCAGTGTTTTGTTTTTTCCCCCTCAGATCATTACATGTATCTAACATAGCCTCTTTCCCCCATCCCATTTTCCAGGACTAAATTTGACAGTTGGCCACATGCGGCAGCCTCTTCTCTCTCCCAGTCTTCGCTTCTTTCTGTTTCCCAAGAGGTCTGTCAGAATGAAGAGGCCCGAGGACGCCATCTCGTCTTCTCTTGGCTGGTGTCAAGCAGCAATCCTTCGGGGCCCGTCCCTGCTTAATTCAGCTTAGAGGCCCTCTCTCGTCCCCGACATTCCTGATCGCCTCATTTTTCTGGCTATGCCTCTCAGGGCTGAGGTAATTATTTCCAGAATAATAATAACAGACAGATTAGTGTGTTTAGCAGGCAGATGTATTGCTCTGTTCCATTGCCTTACTTATATTTGCCTCTGAACTGAGTGACCTATTAGAATAGATTAATTCTGCTATAAAAAATGAAAGCGCTTAATGACCCCTGTCTCTTGATGGAGAGGTGAGGAACCTGCCTGAGGAGGATTTCTTCAGACATCCCCTGATCCATCAAACTCCACGCTGGACACCAGGAGCAGCAGGTGTTAAAGTCTTCATTCGTTTCTGTCTTGGTTATAGATGACCTGGCTCTATGAAATTACTCAAATGTTGGATGGCCATTAAATTTACCAAGAACCACGTAGAGTAAATGGGATGAGTGGAATGACAAATGGCAAAGTAAAGAAAACTGTATGAGTATTTATTAAAAGTTATGTTACATTAGATCTTTTGGAGCATGCATTGCCAACTATTTTAGTTATTTAGTTATTATTGAAACTTTTTTTTTTTTTTTTCATAGTTGTGGGACTGCTCATTGAACCTTTAAAATTGCAATTATTATTATTACTGTTATTATTAAATGTTTTGTTCCATGTTTTGTATAATTGTTAGAATATTTTGTTATTGTTAGAATATGGATCTCAGTCTCCAGTATGAACAAAAACAATGCGGTTTAAATTATTTGTTTTATGATTAAAGCCTATAATGTAATACAATACAGTGATGATCAAGACATTAATATGCATCGCTCAAAAACTATTATATTATTAAAATATTTATTAAAATAAAAATTATATTAAAATATAAAATATTATATTTAAAAAATAATAAAATGATAAGTACATAATAAGATAAAATAAAATAAATTAATAAAATAAATGCCTGGCTCCAGTATCAAGCTTGAAATAATACTAAATATAAAAGGCTTTAAATGTACTTGATTAAAAAAATTATTAAATAAATAAAGATTTAACAGCGCAAATGCTTAAAATTTTTTTTAATAAAACTAAAAAGGCCTTTTATGTGCATAATGCATTAATTTTCCAATAAATCAATGTTTCTCTCTTTGTTTTCAATTTAAATTTTTGATTTATTGGCATGACAAATGTATTACCAATAGTATCTACATTGAATCTAGATATGTATTTAAATAAATAAGTAAACAAATATGCATGTGTATATACACTGAGAAAAAAAAATCATCATTTTATTAACAATTTAAAATTTAGTGCACAGTCAACACACAACACGCAGTCTATGTGTGTGTGTGTGTGTGAGAGAGAGAGAAAGAGATAGCAAACTCTCTCTCTCTCTTCTCTCTGTCTCTCTTTCTGTCTGAATCTGTATGGATGGAGGGTTTTATCAGTCAACGACACAACATCTAAATCTCTTTCTTTGGAGCGGAGCGGTTTGCAGGGCTCCAATACAATGCTGCACTGGAGATAGCAAGACTTAATTCTCCCAGGATTGTGCTGTCTCCCAGCAATCACAGGGAAACTGGACTAGAAAATTAACTTGTTAAAAGCTCTAGCCATCACTCTCTGAGTCTGATAGACAAATCCATCCAAATACCAATCACCCTCTGAAATGAGAAAATACAGAGAGAATATGGCAGCAGCCCTCAAAGAAGACAACTCACGAAAGCACACGCACACACACACACACACAGATGCACAACGTGCACACAAATCCACATCAGAAGTATGATCAGATGTGTACACAATGACAGCTTGTCAACAAAGAACTCTAAGAAGTAATTTAAAAATGATATGTAAATATAAACATCCGAACCTGCATTTCAAACACGACCAAAATAGTCTTAATCAGTAAACTAGTTAAAATGTTCTTCAAGCATGCTATATCTATTTTGCTCATGACAATGTTTTGTTTTTGTAAATTTATTAAACACAGACCTTAACCCATTGCAAATAGTAGTGTTTTCTTGTTTTAAATGTGATTGTAGAGTAAAAAAATAAGTTTTATGCTTAAAAAAGTAGCTCATCTAAGTAAACTTAATTCAAAACATGCTTTATTAAAATAAGACTTTCTTTTTGTTTTCAGATATTTTCTCTTAAAAATGCATTCATTTATTTTGCTGTGAACGCACCCACCCTTAATTAAACATATTAACTGTAAATAGCTGTTTATGTCAGATTAATCTTCATAAAAAAAGGTTTTGGTGAGGGACAGGGTAAGGAAGAGAAGCCGATTGACAACTGTGGTGGGCACTTTCCAAGTTCATTGCAGTGCTAATCCTGCATTGTGCTAGAAAATGAGCATTATCATAAACGTTTGGCAGCCCTGTCTTGCTGTACTGTGGCCAGCTGTGGGCCTCTCCAGCTCTCATTGTTCAGGATAACTAGTTGAGTGTGAACCGTATACTGAAAATTCCCCACATCGGATTCATTAAAGTATTGCCTCAACCTTAAGCCCCCTAACTGGAGTCAGGGGTGGGCCGGCGGTTAGGGTCGAGGCCTTCAAACAATGACATGCTAAGCTGACATGTTGCCGAAGCCAAAGGCAGAAGATGGGAGCCAAGGGGCTGAGATTGTTTAGGTTTCTGAATTCTTTGCGTGTATCCAAATTTCATTGTTCACTCGTAATCCTCACAGTGCTTTGATAATCAATCAGGCATTACATGCAACTGTGATGCAACTGCCTCATTCACTGCAAAAAAAAGAAGAAGAAGGGAAAAAAAAAGAAAAGATTGGCTGACCCTTTTGGCCATATTACAGATCATTTTTGTAACCTTTATGTGTGATGGAACTGCTACATAATGCTTTCAGCTTGGAGGGTGGGAGACTGAACCTCAAATCTGATTCCCTTTCACACATTTAGGTCTTCTGTGTTGACAGTACACATTAGAAGCAATAAGGTTTGTGTCCAATATTCCTCATAAACCAGGAACAAACCGGAATAAACCAGTTTCTGATTTATTTTTCGATGTGCCATAGACAAGTGTATTTTCATTGATCTTCAGAAACACCCAGATATATTTTTATATTGTGTTTGAGTATATATATATATATATATACACACACACACACACACACACTACCAGGAAACAGTGAGATTTGTAATATTTTTTAAATATGTTTCTAATGTTCATCAAGGCTACATTCATTTGATCAAAATACAGGGAAAAAAAAGGATATTGTGAAATATTTTTACCATTTAAAATATAAGGATTCTATTTTAATATACTTTAAAATGTAATTTATTTCTGTGATGCAAAGCTGAATTTCCTTCAGTCATTACTCCAGTCTAAAGTCTAACATGATTCTTCAGAAATCATTCTACTATGCTAATTTATTATTAGAATTATCAATGTTGGCAAAGTTGTGATGGCAAATATTGTTTTGGAAAAACAAAAAAAAAATATTAAGCAACACAACAGTTTCCAGCACTGATAATAAATCAGCATATTATAATGATTTCTAAAGGATTTTACATCGCAATATTATTTCACAATATTACTTTTTTTTTTCCTGTATATTTGATCAAATAAATGCAGCCTTGATAAACCCACAATACATATTTAAAAATATGAAAAATCTTACGTGTGTGTGTATATATATATATATATATTCCCCTTTTTGTGCTTTTGTAAAACCATTAAGATGTAATTTCAGTTTAACCTTGAAACCTGTTGAAAACAGTCTAAATATTAGTTGTTAAAGGGTTAGTTAACCTAATTATGATAATTCTGTCATTAATTAGTCACTCTTATGTTGTTTCAAACCCGGAAGACCTTTGTTCATCTTCAGAACATGTGTTGTTTACATGCTAAATATGTTAAAAGTGTTCCATTTGTTTTGTTTTTCACTTGTTTATTATTTGGTAATGATTTAAGGATTTAAAAAATAAAATAGAGAAAATATAAAATAATATAAAATACTACCATATGCTATCCTTGTGTCTGTATTAGAATATAAATGTTTGACAAGACTGAGAAAAAAAAAAGAAGTAATGAACTTTTATGTCTGGTTCATAGTCTGATTTGTGATTATGTTGGATTTAAATTTACAACATGTAAAGGGCTATCATATCAATCAGAAGCTCTTTTTTAAATTTGATATGACATGAAGGTTTTTCTATAATGTTGTACTCCACAACAATTATCTGTATCTGTAGAAATGTTTGATAGTTACAGGCATTTAAACTTGAGATGGGTTAGCTGGATGTCAGCTGCTTATCAAAAAAATAAACCTATACTAAATGTGTGGTATAAAGCATTTG
Organism: Enteromius viviparus; assembly: GCA_032353835.1. Taxonomy (NCBI): domain Eukaryota; kingdom Metazoa; phylum Chordata; class Actinopteri; order Cypriniformes; family Cyprinidae; genus Enteromius; species Enteromius viviparus. The sequence continues at coordinate 11,071,067 of JAUCNO010000152.1, forward strand.
ACTCTTAAAAGCTTCAGATAATATTACAGTTTTCCAAGTTTCGTAATGAAATAAGTGTTTGAACTTGAGCTACTGTAATATAATTTTGTTAGGATTTGAGCTTGTAGAACTGCGGCCAAGGAGAGCAAAATAAGGTCAGCAGTGTCGTAATGTTTTGGTAAAGAAAAATAGACTTCCAAATGTAATTTCCTATAGTCTCTGCCTCAGAGGAATGAACGAATGTTATTTCATTGGCCGGTAACTCCTTTTGTTTTGCTCCAAGTAGGGCAAGATAAAATACTGTGAACAAACATAAATGAAAAACTAGAATTCTCTCTTCTTTCTTTATCACTCTCTCTGTTTATGCTTCAGTGGAGGCATGTACTCGCAATATGAATCCTTTTATCACAATTTAATGTCTGCTGGGGTGTAATGAAAATTATGGTGGTGCACGGCCTAGATGCTCCATTTCTTCGAGCTCGTGGGACGAATTCCAAGCCCAGACATATTTTAGTCATATGAGGTGAAATACGTATTGATTTTAAGGTTAAACAAGAGCTCAGACTGGTTGACCAGCCAGAGTCCCTTCTTCATCCATGCCTTCCTGCTGGTCCAGGGGGACATGAGCTGAAGAAATGAGCGGGAAGGAGGAGGCGGGGAAGGAGATGGAGGAGTAGTTTTCCACCCTAATCTGTTTACTTTGCAATTTGTGTTTTCAGAGTGTGGCCATTCATTCTGCTTAGCGTGACACATCTCGTGCATGAGATACATTGCCTAAAGGGAGAGTGGGAAGAGAGAGAGAGAGAAACCATTAGACTCAGCTGTGATTATTGTGCATTAATGAAAGCCCAGAGACACTCATGCAAGAGCAGAGGGATGCATGATGTTATATTGATCTACTGTGGCTGGGATTTTGAAATAAATGAGTTCCCCTCTATACGGTAGCGTACAATCTTCTTGACACTCTTAAGAACTAACTAAGCCTCACATTGACTGTTTTCCCAAGAGGGAATCATTGATCATTGCACTGTTCTCCCTTGTTGCTGTGTTAGTTGGCTGCTGTCAAAATACATGTTAAGAGCTGATGCACAAATGGAATATATCTGTGTTCTTATATTCCCCTGGTTTCTATTAAAACCCTGGAACCACCACTCAAAAGGTTCTATGGGATTTCAGTTTGTAACTATGCTGTTACCACCCTGCTTCAGCGATAATGGCTCTACCCTTGAGCCATGAACCATGTGTCGGCCAGAAATGCAGGGCTGTTCTTCACACATCTATGTATGTATGCATATGCTCAGATTGTAATTTGAAATCATTTCAGTGAATATTTATTTGTTACTTTAAGCACATTGTTTATCACTTTAAAATAATTATATCCCAGCAGAGACCAATGGCGAGCAAGCCATTTATTGGATGATTTTCTTGAGTTTGTACACTGGTGGTTTCAGTTCATTGATTTTTTGTAGCAGCACTGGCTCAGCCAAAGGCATAAATCTGGGACACGGTTTAATGAGATAATAGGTATACTGTATTAAAACAGATTAAAACAGTCACATGAAAATATAATTTAATATATTATTAAAATGCATAACAAAACATCATAATAAATCAGCTTAAATAAGTAAAATATTTTATGCAAAACTGTACACTCTTAAAAAAAAGGGTTCCTCGAGGTTCTATATAGAACCCTGGGGTTCAGTACTTGGCCAATAGAACCTTTTACCAAAAAAATGGTTCTATGTAGAAC
>JAUCNO010000152.1:11072895-11084717 GCA_032353835.1 Enteromius viviparus
AGATGGGGCGAAAATTATTTAGTATAGAGGGATCTAATGAAGGCTTTTTGAGAAGTGGGGTGACAGACGCCACTTTAAAGGAAGCCGGAATTGATCCCGTCGAAAGACATAAAATCAGATGTCACAATATCAGAAATGGAGAAACCATAGGAGATTACAAGATCGAGAGTGTGGCCCTGGATATGGGTGGGTTCCTTAATCCATTGCACCAAACTAAAAGAATCCATAAGATTAAGAAATGTCTTTGACAACAAGTTAGACTGGCAGCATATATGGATGTTAAAATCACCCACTAATAGGAAGCGATCATACTTTTAGGGTGATATTTCCAATGAATTTGGTGAATTGGTGAATGAAGTCCTTTTCTGAGTGAGGGGGGCGGTAGATCACCCCTAATAAAACCGGACCATTCCATTCGAAGTGAATAAGCTGCACTTCAAAGCTGTTGAAGTTTAATGAATCCACTGAAATTTGCCGACAGTGCTCGGTGAAGGAGTCTTTTAAAACAGTTACTATTCCACCTCCCTTCCTATTTGGGCGGGGAGAATTAAAAAAGGTGCAGTCGGCCGGAACTAGTTTGGAAAATGGTGTTAAGTCACCAACTTTGGTCCAGGATTCAGTGATAAACATAAAATCCAGTTTATGTGTAGTGAAAAAGTCTTTTAGGAGAAAAGTCTTATTTACCAGTGAGCGAGCGTTGATAAGAGCCATTTTTGGAGAGGGGATTTCCTTGGGAAAATGCGATACTCGGTTCAGCAAACGAAGTACAGAGGTTCCTCTGACGTGCTGGCGGCGATGGCTGTTCCGAGGTACGCAGTGCCGGGGGACAGGAGGCAGGGATAGGGGGAGAATAGGTCGCAGCCATCTGTAGGACGAGTGCCTTTAGGTGGATGGCAATTCCTCCCCGGCAGCCATGCTTCCTCCTGCGCTTTTTCCGCGCGTTATACAAAGGCCATCGGAGAATACACGCTGGGATATCCATAAAAAGAGAATCATGTGATTGATTGAAGACACGTTTCATTTTCGGCGAAAAATTGTCCACACAAGAATCGCGAATTTCCATTAAGGATTGTCGATTGTAGGTCAGGAGTGAGGCGCATTTTTAAATTCAAACAAATATCCATCCAAATTGTAAGAGGAGCAGCAGACGGCATGCCGAGAACACTAGCTTCAGCAAGCTGACCAAAAAGATGGCGCAATTTATAGCAGGGCTCTCAAGTGTCACACATTCACCGTGAGACAGACGCATTTCAGCCAGTTCACACGCTCTCACGCCACACCATGTATTTCTCACGCTGAAAGAGATCATTATAACTTGTAAATACAATTAATAGACGAGGCGCAAGCATACGATGTTAAGCTCTCTGCCGAGTTCATAACTACCAGCCAATCAGAAACCAGAATTTCTGGTTTCCGGGTGATCCCGCCAGCACGTTTGTTACTAGGCAACACGGAGTGGACTTTGAAAGAGCAATAATGATGAATGCGGCAGGTTATCCATTCATTATTTATTTATGTGTATTAATTAATTTTATGATTCCTGGACAAAATCAGTTGCCTGTGATTGAAGATAGTGTTGAGCTGCTGCTGGGAAATACTGCCAAATTCATACTAAATTATTTCTAAAGTTTCAGATTCTGCAATCTTACTCTATGTGTACAGTATGAATGTACATTAAGTTAGCTCAGTCGCTTGGTTGACTCTTTTGGCACCAAATTTATTTATTTTTGATACAATTTAATTATTTATTTTTATATTTGTGCTGATCATTTATGCTAGCAATAACTTCAGAGAATTGGGTGAATTTTGCTGTGCAAATATTTTGTGGCTCCTCCCCTACAGCAGATCAAATCTCACTCCAAACTTTTGCTAAAACTTGAGAGCCCTGAATTATGATATACATAAACCATGACAGCATTTATGGATTAAATGCTGAAACAGAAAAGTTTCTATCAAAAACATATTATTTGAGCTGTAAAATTGTGTATAGTAGATTGTCCTCAGTCAAATGCCATGTTTTTGGTGGATGAACATGTCGGTCATGTAATTCCTGTTCCTGATCCAGCGGATTAACGAAGACATATTGTCATGTACCTGGAGTCAGGTAAAGGCTTTTAAACTATTTCTAATTTGTTTTTGCCATTGCGCATTCTGAAAACAACAGGATGTTTTTGTTCTTCTGCTCATTCAAGACAACAATCTGGAAAACACACACTCAGCTTTTACATGAGCAGATATCATGTGGAAGTTGTCATGCTTACAGGGTTTACCAGTATTATGTTGTCATGAAAAAAATGGTGTTTTTATAAAGATCTAGTTAGTAAGTGATTCTATCACAATATTCATCTTAATTATATTTAAAGGGTTAGCTCACCCGAAAATGAAAATTGTTATTAATCACCCTTATGTAATAAAGTGTATTGTTTGTTTATTGACCCTTGGACATTTCTTTAATATTCATACAGCCACATACATCTAGAGTATTTAATTTCAGATTTTAATAAATTCTTTTCATGTTGTTAATGAGAAAGGTTTCTTACTAAGTGCTTCAAAATTCTCCCATCTCGATCATATTCTGTTGATATCTCAACCTTTTTTACTTAAACCTGGATTGATGCCATGCCTTAATGAGCACCGTGGCCTGCAGATGCAGTGAATGGCTGTAAAAGCTGTTAAGTGTTTCAGATGGCCATTGAGAAGGAAGTGGAAGTCGTCCGTATGTGTGTCTGAAGACATGTGTTCCTTGACGAGCTCGCAAGGCCTTTTTAAAGCTGTCCTCAGCGTAAAGTGCAGAAGAGAGAGAGCTTTTAAAACTTGGCATATGGCAGACTGCACCAACTTTCTGTCCCACGAGTGCCGTTTCTGAGCATTGCGGAGTGGCTGCGCTGTGGCTAGATGCTCCGGGAAGCAGATGTTCATTCTCTTAAGTGGTAATGGTTAATTGTGATCATGATGATGATGGTGATGGGATGAACCTCAACTGTTGCATGTTTCTGTAGTATCAGACCACCAATTTAAGTAATTAAATTAATTATATACAGTATGAATAACAGTGGGCAAGCTAACAGTTGTTATGAAAGTGGGCAATAGATTTATTGATTATTTCTTGTCCATTTGCTTCACCATATGCTATGCAAACTGATCAAAGACATATTCACCCAAACATTTAAATTTGCTGACAATTTACTCACAATTAGGCCATCTAAGATGTAGATGAGTTTGATTGTTCACTGGAACAAATTTGGAGAGTGCAAATAGCACATGCAATTGTGTGCTTTTTTTCCACTCAAAAAGTATTCTTGTTGCTTCATAATATTACCACTGATGGCAGATGGAGCTACATACTGTACTAAACTTTTATAGATTTGGAACAACATGAGAATATGTAAATAATGCAAAAAATGTTTTGGGGTGAACTAATACTTTAAAACCTTATGCTTTTTGGTGGAGTCTTTGGTCTTTCAACACATTCACCCATTCCAAGCAACTGTAATGGCTTTGGCGAAAAAGCCTGAACTTGACTACAGGTGACACGTAAAAGGCACTGGGTGAGCAGACAGAGAACATGAAAGGGAAGCTTATATAGATCTCTAAATGGCGGGGCAGATTGAAACATCGGGAGAGAGGATGCCACAGATGAAAGGAGGGCCGGGGTTGCTACAGGCACGTAGCAGACAGCTAATGACAGGGTCTTTTGGCAAGAAGATGGCATCTCTCTGATCCAACACTCATTGATTATTGATGTTCTGCCCCAAGTGCAAAACCCGGCTAGACAATCAATGTTTTCACCTCGTGCGTCCCCATGCACCATTTAGAGGCCTTGATCGTCAAATGATCAAATCCGCTGCAAAGTTTGCGCCGACATCAGGAACGGAAAACCAGTGGTATTGCAGTCATTAAGCGAGAATTTAACTTCTCCTGGAGCCAGCTACTGTTTGATCCATCTTTGTCCATTGCATTAAGAGTTGTTAGAAAACTTTGACTAAGCCTTAGACATTCAACCCTTTGAACCAGCCACTGCTCAGAGTTAAGTTTCTCAATTACACCACAATACCAAAAGCTTCACCTCATCAGAGAAAAACACAATTTCCTTCAGAATCCAGGCTACCTTATTCATCTGCTCCTTCATTTGTGTTACAGTCGTGCAGAGAAAAGCTCCATGTTTTTTTCTTTATTCATATATTTACTTTGTCTTTTGGAAACAATGGCCTACTCACACCACTTTATATTTGTTTGAAAGTAGTCCCTTGCTCGAACTAAACAAATCTCCTTTTACTCGCCCAGGAGAGCCACAGAATCAGGCCTGCCGGCTGAATGGAGAGCTGTATAATTAACCAGAGTAAGGAGGTTCAGGCTGTCGCAATCAGCTCAGTCAGGCAAGGCAAATTAATATTCAACCATTGACGCTCGTTCGCTCAGAGACAATGTGTCTCGTTTACATAACCCCTCCGCTTGGGCGAGGATGCAAAAAGTGATCGGACACAACCATCAATTTTATTTAATTCTGACATTCTGGTTAATGTTTACACTTCCAAAACGGCTTGTGTGCAATTATATTGGGTCTGGGTGTGCCTGATTTAGAAGCATAAATAAATTGACATTAAATTGTTTGCCTGAATGCAGGTTATTAGTTTACTTGTCTTGTAATAGTCCTTAGTTCTTTTATTGTTTAATGTTTACACAGGTACATTGTCATAATGAGGATGCAAATGCACACTAGGCTTTCTGGGAATGGATTCGATAAACTATTTAAGCCTTATGGTAATTCTTGATTGACTGAAAAGCATTCTCTGCAGTTGTTTCAAGTTCATGAAAAACAATGTGGGCTTAGGTTTTCCGACTTGAAAATTTAAATAATAATTGTTTTGCAGTCTTTATATTTAGTGTCTAAATGTGTCTTTGTGGTTAATGCCAATATTAGCAGTTTCTTTTAGAATAGAGTGAATGTGCTACTGCATGTACCACTCTTAGTTTACGGGTACAGAGACATCTGTAACAATCGTCCAGTTGATTTCTTTACAAAGCAACATGGCTGTCTGCCATCTGCCCACTATCACACTCAAGTCTTTTTTGTTCCTTCTCAAGGTCTTGCTTGCAAAGCTCCCATTGTGCACACTATCAAAGGGATATCAGGGCGCCACAGGAAAATGAACCCGCCTGTAAAGTTCTTTAATCCTGTCTATACATTAAGCTTTTTTTGTACAGTATATTGACCAATATTCAGTACACAGTTTTCTTTTAATCATTTTAACTTATAGTTACAGAATAATTGTATAATTAAAATTGTCTTCTTTTTTGTAAATTATTATGTATCGGTTTAAATATTTAAGCTAATTTAGAAAAAAAATAAAGCAATGTAATTTGATGTTAAAGTGATACTAAGCCATCCAAAGCAGCGCTTTTTGTCGGCTTTTGACACCTAACCCCCTTTAGAAGGTTACTGTCCTTAAAGCATATGCCCTTTACAGCTAAAAAGAGATTCTATCACACATTTATCAGCACGGTAGCAATTTTTCATCCAGATTCATCATCCTTTTTTGGGCTTCATAAATCAGCTTACAGTTCCTAGGAACACAGTACCTGGACCGTGCCCTACAGGCCTTTGCTTTAGATGAGGTTCTCCTCTAGAGCAAATGATAAAAGTAAAACAGAGATTATCTGGATATCAAGAGAATCTAGGGTCACATGTCTCACAGTGTCCTTATATAGCTTTATTTTGTAGAAAGAACTGACAGCCCTTTGAATTCAACTTAAGAGCACATTTTGATAAGTTTTTGTTGTTTTGATTGCTGAGACGTTAAAAAATGTCTCTGCATTCTTATATTCTGGATCAGTAGAAGACTATTTGCTTTATTTATTTTTTTTCTCAACTTAATTACTGCATTCCAAATCCAGGGATGTATCAAGAATTCGGAGCTTGAAGGCTTAGCCCTGAGTCACAACAGTATAAAAAAAATAATAATAATAAATTACCAGGTACATTTTAGGAATATTTAAGATCAGTAAGTAATACTGTTTGAGTTCATTTTAGAGTTTTAATTTAAGGAACCCAAAGCTAAGTTAAGTATTGTGTGGCTGTGTAAGTGAGAAGATATTGATTATAATGTGTGAATTTCAGGGCACAATGGATATTTTAAAATTACCAACACATATAAGAAGTGATGTCCAGATTTCCCAAGAACTATACTGGTTAAAATCTGGCTCTAAATCCCAAATCTGGCTTTCTCCGTTGAATTGTAGAACAAAGGCTGACTGAGATGTAAAGTGTTTAAATGTATTTTCTTTCTCTTTGTTTTAAAGGATGAAAATGACAGATACTCTACTGTCTACATCCTACTGTCAATAAACACTTTTCTCTGATCGCGCCACTGTGTTTGTACTGTAACTCCACTCTCATTAAAGCAGTTGAGCGATGGCACCTGGCAGTAGCATGGTGAGAGAAAAAGAATAAAGGAATCTGTATTAAAACAGAAGAAAAACCTATTAGCATGCTAAATGTTACTAAATGTCACACTGTACTGTATGTAATAAATTGGTGAGATTAAAGTTCTTTACCATTCTTCACCATAATGGTAGCCCGAAAAAGTGAATTTTACAGAAATCCTTCTAAATCCCACAATAATAGAATAAGAAACTTGAAATACCAAGTGTCTGTCTTTTCCCATCTTGCTCAAAATAACACAAAATAACTTAATTTTCAGAATTTAGTCTCCTGCATGCTAGGAGCTTGTGCTCCCCTCTTGTGGATGCTGTTTTTGTCAAGTTCTGAAGAAAACATTACATATTAAAAATTGGATGGAAGTGTCTGTTTCAAGAAAATCAGTTGCCAATTGGGGAAGCCATTGTTCAATTGTTCAGTATATGCGGGTTAAACAGATCTGACAAGCTAGTCAAAGAATCGAAAGAGTTTTACCAGAATACTAATGAATGAAGACTCCAAGGTACATGTTTTCTGTGTAAACCGCACCATAGCATGCACCTTGAAGCTCTTTCAGTTCTCTTCGGCCTAATCTACAGAGTTATCATTGAAGCAGAAAGACACAGCATTACAGTGAAGATCGGCCGTATTAAAACATTAATCCACTTTTCATTCTTAGCAGGCACTGTCAAAATGTGCAACATGGAGGACCTGCCCGTGCACTACCCAAAGGGCCACTCCAACACTCCACAGGGGTGTCACGGCGGGATGACAACGTGGCAGTGGGAGGGGCCTGTCAGGGCAATTCTGGGTACATTAAGATGTAAAAAGCTTTTAAAGGCATTTTACTTCCCACTGCTGCTCAGTCAGTGGTCCCATCGCTTATGAGATTAGACATTTTTAGGCAGCTATCAAGTTTTGTTTTTTATCTTTCGTACCCAAGAGAGTCGCAGCCCTAATCTCGGATGCCTGTGAGAAATCAAAAGCTTCAGTTTACTCTCAGTTCAGATACAGAGCCTGAAAGGGAAATTTATCGTCTTTTCTGTAGTAACGATAATAGAGATTGTGACACGAGGAACATAACTATTATGACAATAAGACAGAAGGCAAAGACTAATCAGTTAGTTTTCAAAACTGTCATCTGCAATTCACATATTTCAAATGTTTACTGAGACAGATGCCTTTTAGATCTCCCTAGGTGTAGTGTTTCTTCATTATACCAGAATCTATCCTATCTATCTAAATCTTTATCATATAATTTAATACAATGACAGTGATTAGTAGACTTTTTAAAAATATGAATATTATTTATTATGTAGAATTTGTTTAAAATTTATTGATGGTGATTCAGAATTTGTATAAAAAAAAAGATATGCACAATAATTAAGTATGAAATTATAAAATCTATAATTAAAACTGCATGAAATGTTTGGAGATTAATGAAATTATTGAAACATAATTTAATTTAGTGACGTTAATAGTTTTATTAATGTTTAATGTATTAATGATTTTATTTTTACTTAAATGGAAGCTGACATTATTTTGACTTATTTTTGCAATATTGTCTATTCTTCATCCATTTCATATTTTTGAGGCACATATCCAAAGACTCATTCAAAAAACACATTTGATAAAAATTATTTTTAGTCTGCAACATCATGGATTCAAAGACATGCGGTAATCAATACATGTTTAAACTAAAAATAACAACTGATAATCAGCACATAAAAATATTTGACATTTTGTCATAAAAAGAATATATTACAGATACATGCCTTTGAAACTAACATTTTAATGAATCCTCAAGGGAATGCTGAACTGGATGTTTCTTACAGCAACACTCCCATAGATGTCCCGGATTTATTCTGGCATGCTAGGTTTGTTGACAAAATGTGCTCGCGTATGTAAACAAACAAACCAGGATCAACATCACCCCTACCATTCTTGCTTACAATAACGCTACTCTGCTCTTCTGTGTCAGGTTCTTTTCCAATTATGTCTTAATAACTTTCTCTTCCCTGTCATCATTCCGATTCATTTTTTTTTTTTTCGCTCTACAGTGTGTTTCTGATGGTTTACACTAAAGCTTGATGTTATAAGATCTCCGTTGCCACAGCAACAATTCGTGGCTGTAGTCACCGTCTCCATTCTCCTCGGCCTTAATTCCTTGTCTGTCATTTGCATAGAAATAACATTCGGTAAGAGGGTGACTATATCTTTCTCTGCCTCTCTGTTTACCACTTTCTCTCTTTCTCTATCGCTGCATCTCTTTCTCTCCGTCTAACCCCGCCACCAGCGCTTCGACAATCTGAACGCATTACTCATAAGTAAGAACCACACACATTCCTTTACATGTATGATCTGAGGTCTGTGTAGGTGTGTGTGTTTAGAAGTGTGCATGCATTGCACTGATTTGGGCCCCTTCTCCTTCCGGGATTGGTTTCAATAAAGCCCCTGGCCACGTCTCATATTACATTCATATTTCATCAAACAATCTCATCAACACGCCAGTAATAACATAATTAACCTGCTCACAGAGAGCTTGTCCTTTGTGGCAACCTGCGCCTCATTACCAGCTCTGTATGTGTGTGAGCGGGAGAGCATTTTAACAGCAACACTATTTTTTTTGCAGTGCATGAATGGTTCTTTGAACAAAAGTTGGACTCGCCAATTAATAATGTCGCTCATGTGGGGTAAACACCCTGTGCTCAAATGTTATAAGGGCAAAAAGATTTGCTCTTTACTTTTGCCTCAGTTTTACAAAAATAAAAGATGTGTGTCTCTGCCAGTTATTATTGGCCTACACTTTACAGAAAAGGAAATCCAAATCAGGTAACCAGATGCAACTGCAGTGGATTTTTGCAAATAAATCCTGAAATACTTCATGCTGTTTACTGTTTTTCGACTACATACAGCTATGCAGCGATTTCTCTCAACGTGGCACCCGCTTTTCAGCAAAATGACGGGGAATGTTGTGTGACAGCTATTAAATCATGAAACATTAACAGTGCCAAGAGCAATTATGCCGAAACTGCAGGTTGAAGGCAACACTTGTTTATTTTGTGTGTTTTGTTTCTTTAATAAAAATCCTTAAAAATGAAAAAAAATAATGAGAATGAGGAAAAATGAGAAAAACTGTCATTATTTACTCATGTATTTCCAAACCTGCATGCCTTATGATTTTTTTCCTTTTATATGTGGAAAATGTGTTTTTATCCGTACCATGAATGCTAGTGGGGTCTAAAACAAAACTGGACTAAAAACTGTTTTTGGTGCATAGTTTTTTTTTATTTGTGTCATATACTGTAAACGGGTTTGAAATGAGTAAATGGTAAACATTTAAAGGCTGTGAAGAGAATGAGCTTTGTATGACCATATATTCTCCATCAAATGTTTTGCAGTGCTGCCTCAAAACAAAACAAAAAGAGAAAAAAAGCATAGCTTTTTCTTTTTTTGAACTTTTCTTTGCTTGAAGTCTTTGATCATGTTGACTACACTAGCACTGTGCTGCAGTCATGAAGTACACAAAGACCACATTAATCTTATCTTAAAGGGATAGTTCACCAAAAATGAAAATTCCATCATCATTTGAACACATTAAGATATTAAGATATTTTATATTTGAACATATATAAGATATCTAGATAGTGTTTCTTCATTATACCATTGGAAATCAGAATCCATCCTATCTATCTAAATCTGTATCTTTACATATGTATATCTAAATCTTTATCTTAGATATATATAAATGTTACGTATGTGTTTATTTAATATGTATTATTGTTATTGTTATTTCTGAGTTGTGGTTGGTGTATATGTTTATTGTGTTGTTGTACAGTCTCTCTCTCTCTCTTGGACTCTCCTAGTTGCGCTCGTTAGAGTGCGCACAGGTGTTTGGAGTTAGCGACGTCAGCGGGGGCATGGTGGTCGATGTTTTAGAAATCCCGTTTGTACCAAGTAAAAAAAAAACAAGCGATTAAATCTGAGCTTATTTCTTAAATGATAGGGATGTTGATAGGGAGGTTGAGGAGATGGAAGAACCAAGTGAAAGGTTGAAATCCGTCTCCCCTGAACGGGAAAGTGATCCTATGGTTGCATTGAAGTTAGAAGAGTTAGAACTCCAGATTAAACAACAAGAGCACAAAAATCATTTACTGCGTTTAAGAGAGCTTGAGTTGCTCCGTGTTACGAAGCAGGAAGAGCGTGATGAGGATGCTCAGAATGTTCGAACTGCTGGTGTTGCTCACGCTGATCAATTTGATCCCAGCCGGTATATTCGTTTAGTCCCACCGTTTAGAGAAACGGAGGTTGATGTTTATTTCACCGCTTTTGAGCGTGTAGCTGTGAAATTAAGTTGGCCTAGGGATATGTGGGCACTCATGTAATTTAGTCGGTAAGGATCAGGAAGTTTGTGCCGCGTTGCCTATCGAGGATTCTCGAAATTTTGAGGTTATAGTAAATCTGATAAACAAACTTTTTTTTTTCGAATTTGCAAGAGACAAGAGGAACATGTTAGAAAAGTGGTGTGTTGCATCTAAAGTGAATACTTTTGAGGGTTTGCAGGAGTTAATTCTGCTTGAAGATTGTAAGAACTGTCTTCCCGAAAGTTTGGTGGTACATGAGCAGAAGGTCATGTCTTTGGCAGATGCAGCGGTTATGGCTGATGGATACGTATTAACACATAAAATTATTTTTGTAACACGTTCGCAGCAAAATGTAAGAGCCATGCCAAATAAAACTCTAGAGTAGAGAAAAATGCTTCCAAAATTAAATAGATAGCACATGTAGTAGTAATACCGAAGGAAGAGAAAATGGAAACCAATGTGGAGTTGCCAGGTTTTAAGCCGTTTATGACGAGAGGAACAATATCTCTGTTGCAGGATACTGGCTTGGGGCAATCCCTTGTTAGGAAGGGAGTTCTGCCTCTCTCGGCAGAGATGTATACGGGAACTGATGTTCTTGTTCGTGGTATAGAGTTGGGTTGTGTGAAACTCCCAATTCGTTCTGTGTATTTAAACTCGGACTTGGTCATGGGTATGGTGAATGTGGGAGTTTGTGAAAAACTTCCTGTGGATGAGGTTGATATCATCCTTGTTAATGATTTAGCGGGAGGTAAAGTTTTTCCTCCTCCAATTGTGTCTACGATTCCGATGTGTGACTCACAAATACCTCTGCAGTTTCCCGGTGTGTTTCCTGTTTGCGCTGTGACGCGCTCTCAAACGCATAATTATGGTGATCTAATAGATTTGTCTGACACTTTTCTTGCACGTTCAGATCCTACCGAACTGGCGCTGTCAGTGGATAGTGCTGTGAAGGTGGCTAGTGATCAGTGATGCCGGTAACGCGTTACTTAGTAGCGCGTTACTCTAAAATGACCAATTTTTCCAGTAACGACTAATCTAAC
>JAUCNO010000152.1:11126173-11161312 GCA_032353835.1 Enteromius viviparus
ACACTTTGCCTAAAACCGTCAGGCATTCTATAGAATGCCGGATTTCACACATTGCCGGTAACATATATATATATATATATATATTCATTTACTAGGGCCGGGACTTTTACGCGTAAATTTAGATTAATTAATTACACAAAAATAATGTGTTAAATTTTTTTACACATTTTAATCACACTTATTTTTGCACCGCGGAACGTTTCTCACTGGATGAGTTTCGGCGAAACCGATTATACTGGAGTACCAACTAGCGTTCAGACACAAACAAACCACAGTGAACATGGACAAAGAGGCTGATGAGACCGTATTGGTTGGCCCTCTGGATATAAAATGTTGTGATAAAAAAACTAATAGATGGAAGCGTCGATAAGAGCACGGTTGTGTGCAAGCTATGCAACAAGGAATTAGCATATCACCGCAGCACACTGAGCCTCAAGTATCATCTCAATGCTAAACATATAGCAGCTAGCGTGGTTCTCAGGCCAAATATTTATATGCAATTAAAATGCAATTCATTTCGATTGATTAATTAATTTCAAAGCCTCTAATTAATTAGATTTTTTTTTTTTTTTTATCGAGACCCGGACATAATATTTACATATATATAATTTCCCTTTTTTGTAGTTTTTTATTTACTTATTTTTGCAGTTATGGTATAATAAAAAGAATTATGTTATTAATATTGATTAATGCAATTACTGTAACATTCTTTATTATAATGGATTTTCTTTTTTTGAGAATGTTCTTTAACTGTTAACATATATAATTATAATGTGTATAAATAATGTTAAAGGTATATAATAACTCTACTACTACTACTGATAAATACTTATTAATACTTATAAATAATACTTAGTATTATTATTATTATTATTTAATTTTTATTATGTGTACATTTTTATTTGTTTGCCAGTATTGTGTTTGTATGTATTTGAGGTTTTGGCCTTAGTAGTTGGTAAAATGTTTCCGAAAAACATAACAAGTAGCAATTATGAATACATGTTTTAATGCTAGGCATGACTGATTGTAGAACTTAATTAGTTATGTACAATGTATGGGCATGATGTGTATATGGCTTAATAAAACTATAACCATTCTAATTGAAAAAAAAGCACAAAAAGAGGGAAAATAGTGCACTTGATACTGTTTAATGATACACTGTTCCTCTATGTCCACTGCCTGTCAAATTATATTCCACCACACTCGCTGAGGACTGGACTAGCAGGACATTATTGGGATAATTGCATGTCCACTCAAGGGATGCAAATGGGCCTGTTATGTGATCAGAGTAATAGAAACTTTCTGACAGAGAGGCTGGGGTGAGGAGGTACAATGCAAACGAGAGGCGCAAGTTGCTTATAGGGGTGTAATTATTCAGTCAAATAATGCTGACAGGGCACTACTCAGTGAGCTGTGGAGGAATCAAATACATGCAAGTTCGGAGACTTCTCTGAAAAACACTATAGGCAGAGAATATGACATTAATCATAGAGTCTCCACTATGATTATGCATGGACCGACATACACATTCTGTTCATACATTATTTTCTAGGTTCATTTTTCTCTTCCAGGTCCAACTCTATGTGACCTGACAACTGCATTCTGACCCCAACCTGTCCATTGCTCCCCCCGTACCCCCAGGCCTTTTAGATAGTCTGACCTCGAACGGCCAGCTCAGCACGGACATCTGCCCTTGATACTGATTTTGCATGATTGGCCTTACTCTGAAACCCCATCTATGACGTTTTTATTTTCTCTGAGCTTCCTCTTGAACTTGGCGGATGTGGAACAGCGGTCGGGATTCTAATCCCGGGGTAAATTGAAGTTGAGTGCCCACTGGGCATAGAAGCACGGAGAGCTTTAGCCCCGGGGATGCAGGTTTTTAATTTGAGTGAGGCGATGTTGGTGGCCTCTAAATGAGCCCTGACAATAAGGAGGGTTTAATGAGGGAGGCTGTGAGGGGGAGAGAAGCTTAAACTGAAGAGAATGTGCTCACAGACCCAAGGGCATAACTGTACGCACAAAGATCACTCGTGTGCTTAAGGAAGAGCTTGTTGGTGCACTAAAGGAATATGCTAGGATGGTTGACAAATAAGTGAAGGAAAAAAGGGTTGTGGAAGAATAGAGTGTGCATGCATGTCTTTGTTTCTAAATAACCTATGTATTAGCCAACAATCATAGTGGACAAAATCAGTTCATTTAAATTATTAATTAATTTGTTGAGGCGTTATGAACTTATTGCATAAATGCATTGATGGAAACCTTTACTGAAGCTGCAATATGACACTATACTATTGTAGGCTTAGCATAGTGAAGAGGTTAAGGTAAGAAAATGAAAGAAAAAAAAAAAAGGTTTTGTTAAGGAGAAATAATAACAAGTTCCCCTTTAAATTTATACAGTAAGTGCACTAATCGCATCATTCAGTCTCTCGGGTAGAAATGAATGTTTCCAAATGGCTAATTGCCATGTGTGTCCTTGACGTGTAAAAAGATTGTGATGAATAAAAAAACACACAGCAGCTTGATTTCACAGTGAATAAAGCTAAGCTTCAGGTTTTGGCTTAAGGGCATCGGAAATTGAAAATCCGCTGGCCTATGGAGACAAGTACTTGTCGGACAGATTCCATTCTACTCCAAGCCATGCTCCCTCCGGTATCCAAACTCACCTTTTTTCTTTCTCAGTCTTATCTCTTTCTCTCGAACTTGTCATCTTGTAGTCAACTACTGTAACAGAGATGGTCTAGCACGCTCATTTCCATTTGTTCTGTGTTTTTCCTGTCTTACTCGTCCTGCTCTGATACAGTATTAGGCTGTAGGCGTTGTTGGGATCATTTGAAGAAAGCAGTGCACAGACTTTGCTCTCTGATATCTCTCCTCTCGCACTCTTCGTAATGTCAGGCTCTGTATCTGATGTATCTGTGCGTGAGAGGACATCTAAAAGTCTTGTATTTTCATCCGTTTGAGGTAAAGCACTTTTTACACAGTATTTCAGTTTAAAAACCTGCATCTTAGCCAGTAATAATCCACAATCCAGTTTAAACAGAAGCTAAATACGTTAATTTACAATGCACATTTGCATGACATGCCTCGTTTCATTGCAAATTACCTTGATTCAAGGCATTAGCAAAACATTATCCAACAACAGATTTTAACCCATAATGCAATATTCTAACAAAATACCTGGTCTCATACCTGGGTGCACTTTTTAGCGAGACACAAAATATGTACCAACAAGTACATATCATTGCAGTTTCCAAAAAAAATTAACACTAAAGCAGTAAAACTCAGTGTAATAAAAATGTAATGTTCTATCAATTCTGCACTTATTAACAATACAGTATGTTTACGCTTGGATTTGGTGTAGGGCATATTTCTAACATGATAGAGCATTAACTTTTAGCAAGAGTCCACTGATATTTAAATTCTGAACCAATGCAGTATCAACGTACCAGGGTTCACATATTGAACCTGTGTTTTAGCGCCACTTCTTTTTGAAACTGTGGCAAAACATGCAGTAAGGTACATAAAAAAGAGGTTAATATTTTTTATGAGACTAGGCTGAACAAAACTGATGCAATCTTCATAAAAAAAATAAAAATAAATAAAAAATAATTAACTGCATAAACACATTAATTTTTGTGTAGTTGACAAGTTGTTGCCCACCCTACTCAAATCCCCCCAAAGACATGCTATTCCAGATGAACTCTTTGTCTTCCATGTTACATTAGCACAATGTGGTTTCTTGCCTCCGTCTTCCTGCTCTCTCTGCCTCCCTTTTTTTTCCTCTTTCCTTCTAGCCATTCTTTCTCCCTCCCTCTCTGTGACTTTGTCATTGTTTTGGATGGCAAGACATGTTTTCTGAGGCAACAGAGAAAGAGTTAATGCTTATTATGGGAACTAATCCCTGCGTAGTCCAATAACATTCCCTGTTACTGGCTCCTCATGCTGGCATACATAATAACAGGTGATGCACGCAATCTATTTGACTATAAAAGCAGGTTCTTTGTGTATTTGTCTTTAATAATATATAGGTGCAGCATAGGGTATGTTCACTGAAAATTGATGTATCATGCAAATGGCTGAGCTGGATGTTGCGGACCATAAATAAGCTTCTTTTCTTTGAATTTAGAATGTTGTTAATGGGAGGAGCATTTAAGGGAGATGTGCTCTTTCTCTTGCAGCAGTAAACAATGATAGTGACTTGTCGTTTTGGCAGACATGTTTTATCTGAAGTGACTCACAGTACAGTAATTGCTGGAACAAATTCCCTTGAGCTGCATGGAAGTAAGTGTCTGGCTTAAGGACACCGCTTTGACAGAGCAAGAGGGGAAATATTAGCGCTTCTAGGGTTCATGGACCCCCCTATCTAGATTTGAGACTGTAAACTGTTTATAGTCCTGAGGTGTAGTCGTTGGGCTATCAGGAAGTGGAAAGACTATCAAACAAAGACTGACAGGTTTGAATTTTCTGTCCTTGTCTTTTGAAGCTGCTCTGTTCTGTTCCTCATCTGCCATTTTAATTTCACATACTAATTGTGCTACACACAATAATCTACACACCACATACAAACCATAAATGTGACATATATATGTGATATATATATATATATATATATATATATATATATATATTTCAATTATATTAAGTTTATATACTAAATATATTTATTTAACGCAGAACACACACATGTATAATGCAAACGAAAACTTATTTTGGATGCGATTATTTACCAGTAATTATTTGACATTGTTTTACTAATTAAATTATATTAAATTGTATAGTTGTACATTTACAATGCATACATATTTAAATATACTGTGTAAGCATTATGTCTTGTTATATGTGTTATTTCTCAAATTAATATGGTTATCATGTTTATTGACGTGTAATTTATAGTTTTAAAAACATTTGACTTTAATTTCCTGAAGTGTAGTTAATCAAATACAATATACAAGCCTCTGATCCTGCACAAGATATCGCAAAGAACCCAAACCTTTGATGTGAGCCTCAGGGACAGTCTTGAGCTATAATTTCTTCAATTTAGTGATTTAGTGGCATTGCTGGTTTACAATACTTTGAAATTTAGAATTCCTTCAAAATCTTAAAAACCTTTCAAATGTGTTTTCTTTTCAAGATATGAAACAAATATGTTACCCCACATAATAAGTAACAGCGGCATTGTGTCATAATGAGATAAGGTGCAATTAACAAGCCATGTGTAATTAATGTTAGCCTGTTAATATGGCCCAGTTTGTTGATGTGGTCAAAAATGAAGGTGGAGATACAGACTTTGAGCTTATTTAGGAAATAATTTCCCTTGAGATTTTCTACTTCCCGTGTTGATGTTTTGATCATTTCCTTAGACAAACCTAAAATAATGAATGAAATAAATAAATAAACAGTGTACTTGCTTACCCTGGAACACACTGGAGCGGTCATTATTATTCTCCATCACATTTATTAGCTCTCACATCCACATCCATCTCACATTGCTTTTGTACCTTAATCAAATCCATCAAACTACACTTTGAAGCTTCATTTGAGATTATATTTGTTTAGACTAGACACTGATTCATTTTTACCAAAAAAGAAAAGGAAAAAAAACAGAAGTGCATCATTAGTGCGTCATAGATGTTCATGAGGTAAGCATAAATGGCTGGAGTTCAGTGAGTCTTTATCCCTGAATAAAAATTCAGCTGTTAATGTTGCCAAGGATACCAGGAGTAATTTAACACAATTATTCAGAAATACAGGATTTAAAGAGGGGGGATCCATTCACTGGGGCCTTTCGGACAACAGGAACCATTTCATAGTACCCAAACTAATTTTGGGACTACTCACTCTTTGGTATGTTCGCACCGCAGGAACTAGGGACGATTTAAGTTCCAGGATCTCCGTTTGGAGGAACTAAATTAGAGTATAAGGTCTAAAAAATTACTAGGAACTATCAAAGATGTAAGTGTATGCTGATTGTCTAATGCGTATAAAAACGCCCTCACCCACATGATTTAAAAGCTGTGTAAATATATACTGTGTATAAATTGTATCAACTTATTTATTTTTTAAATAAGCGGCATTTACCTGAAGACTTTGTCTACGGCGTTCTTCTTTGTTTCCCTTGTTGAAAGCTGTGTGAAAATAACATTGCTGTCAACCAGCTTATGTCACTTCTTAATACCCATTGTCGAAATAGTTCAAAATGTGAAATAGTTTGTGCAAAATCATCCCAGTGCTTTAGTACTGGACTTTTAGTTCTGGAAATCATGCAGTACGAAAGGTATGGTGGCCGAGAGACCTCAAAGTGCTGCAACTTAAGAGCTCAGTGTGTTGCAACTTAAGAAAACAGATGCAAACAGAAAAAAACGACAACACAAGGAAACATCTTCATCAGTTTGACAACACAGGCGCAACCAAACACAGAAACACGCTGCAAACACATAAATGCTCTGCAATCACAGAAACGTGCTGCAAATAGCACGGACCACAATGGAAATGTTTCAGAGGGACTTCAAACCCATCTGAGAGTAAAATATTGTTTCACAGTTAAATTCATCAGATTAGTCTAATAATATCTAAAAGACTGTATGATCAGGTTGTTAAAAGCGACAACACCTCTGCTCTGACCAAAAGCCACTGAACACGTTTGCATTTCAAATTGAATGTACTACCCGAGCATTAAAACAGTATGTTCTATATAGTATGGATGTGAGTAGTATGAATGGAATTCGGACGTACTACATCCACCATATTGATGTTGTCACGTGTCATGCTTCACAACAGCGCGAAAATGTAAACTTTCAATAAGTCATCCATTTGAATGTATTAAACAAGTGTAATTTAATCACAATAAACAACGTTCTTTTCCTGAAGTGTTACACTTAAAATGACCTGCGTCTCCACTTTCCACCATTTTTCGAATATGACACCTCCTCTTCCGTAGCCTTATGGAATAGAAAAGCGTCCATGGTATGCCTACTTTAGAATTTGGGCGGAAGCAGTAGGTCATCCATTTAATCGCTGAATTTTGAATGCTATGAATTCCGAAATACTACTCGCCTCGCATGCTGTTTTTCACATACTACATAGTAGGAAAGTAAGCGATTTTGGCTGCAGGGATAATCAGGTCTCAGATGGGTTCGTCACTTTTTGAGGTCCCCCTGAAACAGTTACGTTGTGGTCCGTGCTGTTTGCAGTTGCAGCTGATGCGTTCCTCTTTTTGGTTGTGTTGTGAGAATTCGCAGTTTGCATGTGTTTTTTTTTCTGTTTACATGCATTTTCTTAAGTTGCAGCGCATTTGGGTTTTTTCGGCCACCATAGAAAGGCCCTAAATTGACTGATTACTAACTGCTGGGGGGAATTTTATGGACTGAATCAACCTCTTCAGACTTCATGTATGAAATATTTCTATTGGAATTGTGTTGAATTGTTTCAATAGCGCACAAGTGACACAGAATTACAAGCTGGTGAAAATTAGTGAAGTAATTTGAGCTCTGCAGCTTTCTTGAGTCAGACTAGCTGATATTGCCCATAAATCAATCTGCTGAAGCTGTTAAACTCTCAGGTGCTTTAACTTTCAGGTGGACTCATTACAGTGTCTGTCTTCAATTAGTAACCAGTTTGAACTCTCAATAGAGTAGTACTGTAAGTAGACATTCAAGGTGTCATTGGACTTAGTCAACCTGCATTCTGATATTTATATTCATGAAGCACATGAGAGAACATGTACGTTTGGCATTTCATGAAAATGCCAGTTTCACACTTGTGCTCATGAATACAGCAACCAAACTTAGCCAATGTCATTTATCTCCAGCTGCATATTTACAACATGATCTTTATTAGAAAGATTCTGGTAACGATTTTTTAAAAATAAACATCATTCGGTTGAATTGTCTTTCCAGACGGCACATAAATGTACACAGATCCATTGTGTTAGAAAGTTTTCATGCAAATTTTAATATTTTTTTTTCTTCTGGAGCATCAGTGAGTATTTGTACCTTCTGTTATAGTTAAATATAAGTCCCTCAGTGTGAAAAAATGGAGCTCAAAATCATACAATCATTATTGGAAAGGGTTCAAATAAACAAACGAAATACACAAAAATGCATGACGAATCATGCAGGAACTTTGCTACTATGCAATGCTACCTACACGAACCAGTCTAAATAGTCTGAATATAAACACTTATTGTAGGTGTACTATAGTTATTCAGCACAAGCCAAAAACGACTTGGAAAATGGATTTATGGTGTACACATTTATTATGTAAATACTGCAAATTTGGAAACAAAAAAATGTCTGCAGCTAGAAACCATGAGCATTATATGCCCACACCTTTTTCTGATTGATTGTGATATTTGATTGATTTTGTTGTGTCTCATAGATCTGTAGACAGAAAAAAATTCTTATTGTTAGAAGCTTATCAAATAGTGTCTGGTAGTATGACTGCATTATAGCTGAAATATACATTATCCAAATAAAAAAGGAATTTATCCAGAGATTGAGAGAAAGTCAGGCACAATCAAGTTACAAAGTCTGTATTGATTCTTTTTTTTTTTTTTCATCTACGTAGAAGAAAGTATGTCTTCAGCTGAACAAAAACCTTATAGGAACAAGCTGCACAGACTTAAGTGGCTGTCATATTTGACTATTATCTTTGAGGTTACTTTTATAGAAAATGACAGTCATAATCTCGTCAAATGAAGTCAAGCATCTTATCCTTTTTTTTATTCCTTTAATCATCTTTGTTTGGTTTAAAATAGTCACCTTTCAAACTCATTCTTCCTTGAGACTGGTTTTCTGCTTTCAGAGGAGCTCTGTGTTTTTGTTTGTTTGTTTGTTTGCTAATTAAAGACTTTCTTGACACCTGTGCTAACTTTGCCCTCCCAAGAGTTCTAAAATGCACAGAACTGTGCACACAATCACACACCGTCACTCATCAAGATAAACAGGAAAGAATGCACACACGCGCACAAACACACACCCTCTCACACACACACATTCCCTCGTGTGCAATTACTTCCCAGTTATTTACCTCTCTCCTCGCACTAGCTGTTTGATGGGCTGCAGGTAAACAACAGTGTTCACATCATACAAGACGGACATGATGCCCCTGCCAATGAGATGGCACATGATGCGTGACCCCTGTCTGATTCATGAGCCTTTATATTACCCTTACTCTCCACCAACATCTCTCATCCGAGCGCTTCACCATAGCATTGCTCCGTGCAATCTTATTATGAGTACCAGAGTGCCATATCCACCTTTACTGTGCGTGTCATTCCTTATCGCTGGCTGATAAGAGGGTGAAACGCCCAGCGCAATGCAACACAATCCCTCTGTCAAACACAGATGCTTGTATGGTTGATATTGGAAATAAGAGGGCTTTGTGTCTGATGTCATCCCAGTGGTGGCCCTTGTGGCGTCTGTTGATGCAGTAAGCTGAAAGATTGCGCTGACTAAAACATATGGATGAAACCTAGCGAGAAATGTAATGGCTCACTGATAACACAATGTTTAAAGTAAAAGTTTTGCAAAAAACTTTGTTTCGAGAGGATCACTGAACGAGTAATCACACACGGCTGGCAGCCCGTTTACCTAATCATCCCTTGTTCAATCGCGCCCAATCAAATCTCTCCCCTTCACTATAAATTCTCCCAGCTTTCATTTCCACGCATCTCGCTTTTGTGTATTCTTCGGGATCTCACGGCCGAAGAGACGACCAGATTCCTCAGCCTGCCTTTCAACTTCCTGCTACCGGTCGAGTTCAACCCTTAGCCCGTATGAGCTTCCACGCCAGCCCGCTGCTTCCTATTTGTGGCATTGCTTGCACGCTCTTCACTCATTCATCCGCTATTTACCAAAGCAATCCAAGCGAAAAAATCTCGCCGGCCTTTTCCAACCCACTAATCTATGTCTCTATCTCTACCAGCAGGTCGCCGGACGATCCAGCTTCCCAGTCCACACAGTTCCACACACTAACCCTAACTATAAGTTCTTACACTCTTTACACGTGTTTAAAATTGAACTGGAAATTAGGTGCCGGGTGTCCGTCCAGAGGAGAAATGGACCCAACTAAGCCTGGTTCTCCCAAAGTTTTTTCCCCATTCTGTCATGGATGGGGTTTTGGTTCCATGCCACCTCTGGCTTGCTTAATTGGGGACACCTGATTTCCAGTGATCTTTGTCATTTTGACTACAGAGACTATCTCTGCATTGATTAAAAAAAAAAAAAAAAGTTTAATCTTGTCATCTTACATTACCATCACTCTATTTTTCCTACTATTCTCCTTCGTCCAGCATCCTCTCTCATTGCACTTTTTGGGCAGACGCTAGGGTTCCATCCACTAAGGTTCGGAGTTCGCCTTTCTTACGGCTCGCTCCCCAGACAGCTCGCCAAATTCGCTTTATTATTATTACAAGGAAACCGTGAACTCTTGAAATACAAAAAGAAGGTTGTGATTTCATCTAGGAGAGGAAAACACTGATGAATTATGTAAAATACATTTGACATTGACATTGCATTAATGTAAATGTAAAAGGTATTAAAATTCATCAACACATATGCTGAATTTGTGCAAAATGTTCCTGGAGCATCATATTTTTGATTAACCAATGGGATTATACAGTAGGTATATATGCTTACAATCAGTATTTGGTGCTTGTACATCAGTGTAATTTAAATGTCATTTCCTATGATTTTAGGGATTACTCACAGTTATGCTTAAGTCTAGGGATAAGATCAAGACCAAAACATACTTACTGTACAATGCACATCAAAATGTCTTTCTTTTTTCCTGAGAAAAAAAAAAAAAAGCTTTGCTTTGCTTCCCATATGGAAGGTCAATGGAAAGCCAGTGATGTTTTGGGCCCCATTAACAAAACCACTGAAAAAACGTCTTATAGAAAAGTTTTGTTTTTTGTGATATTTTTTGTTTATTTGTTTTTGTTTTCCAGACGCTAGAAGTCAATGGGAATACAGTGTTATTTTAGAGCCCACTGACTTTCAAAGTGACAAGACGTTAAAACATTCTTCAAATAAGTGTTTCACAAAACAGTGTTCCGCAAAAGAATAAAACAGGTTTGGAACAACATGAAAATTTACAGATTTAATTTTTTAACTGTTCCATTATATTACCAGGTATTAAGGTGTGCAGTATGATTTTAAAGATATGAGGAAATAAGACTGATTGAAAAAAAAAAATGAGTTTGAAAAATGTTTGAAAAGAGTTTGGGTTGAGATGACGGGCAGAGATATCTAAGGTCAAGGTCACATGGTGTGGGGTATCATTTGACTGGGCCAGACACAGTAGTGCAACCTTTCAACATGTCCAGCTCTGCTAATTGACCCCGGTTAGGCTTCACACACCCATCTGGGCTCACAACAACCCTCTAATTGCCATCGCTGATTCTGTTCTGATAGAATTACTCTTGTCAGTGAAGGTCATTATTCTCTGCCTCAAACTCTGTAGGAATGTCTTTCTTCCCTATTCCTTTTCTCTTCTTTCTTCCTTATCAGGCTAATGGGCATATCATTCTGGAGCCTTCTCTTTCTTTTTCATTAAGACTATGTGTGAGTGAGAGGATCAAGTAAATGGGTGATGTTATTTCTTACAGATAAAGTGAAATGGAACATCCTTAGAGAGTCTAGGGACATTAAAAAGAAAAAGAAGAGAGAGGCAGATGCATAGGGTGGTTTATCAAACACTGATACAGGCAATTTACAGATGAAAAGAAATCATGCAGATTTTAACCCTCTGCTGCATCTACTTTTAACATCAGATCTTTAAAAGTAGTTTTAACTACTTATGGTTTGATTTTTTACATTCAAACTGCCTTTTTGTTTTTGTTATTATGACATTTTGACTACTATTTTAGCATGGTTTGGACTTTTACAAATTCTTTCTAAAATATAACGTATTAAAAATTATGTACAAACACATGTATCAAACAGAGAATTAAATTGCTTTAATTTTCAGGAAAACTGGAACAACTGACAGTGACTTTAGTTTGTTTTCTTTCTTCTTCTTTATTTTCTGTTTGAAATGAAACTGTTTGGTCCACAGAAACTTTATGGAAAATATAAGGAAAGTCAATCTCTTTTATTACAGTCTACTTTTGGAGTTGAAAACATACTTTAGAAGAAGGATGCATTAGAGATCAGTAAATATACAGCCTATCAACTGGAGTCTGTCAAGCGAGTCTGGGAGGTCTTTATTCTTTTCTGCTTGCTTATTTTTATTTATTTATTTATTTTTTCTTTAGTATGCCCCTTCATCCAAGGCTTTAGCGTGCATAAATAGTTGATGAAAAAAAGAACAACAATAGTTACTTAAGGTCTTCATACAATATTTAATATACATGCAGCACAGTACGTAGACTGGGGAGAGGCAGAAAAATGTTGTCAGCTTTCCCACAACTAACTGCTGAGGGAGCAGGCCTAATGAAAGAAGGAGGTTTGTCTTTGAGGGTGGGGAAGGTTAGCTATACTGAGTAGTTGCTCTGTTTTCAATCTCAAAGATTTTAATTGGAACCTCAGAGAGATCATGCTATATTAATCTTAAGTTAATACCCAGATGAACAGGGCTAATACATCAACAACTATTTTTTTTTATTTTTTTTTTTGTTACACAACAACCCTTTCAGGACTATGAGCTACTGTACAGACTGATCTTGCTTTTACGAAGGGTCAAGGCCCGGATACCCCCTTCTGGTAGAGACTGTAACCACACCAGCAGGATACAAAAAATCATTCTTTTCTCTAAAGCAGCCATTACAAATTATATCCTGGGGAAAAAAAATAAAAAAATTAAAGCAGCATACACTACATTGCATTCAAAAGTAAGGGGTGGGTGAGATATTTCATTTCTAATATTTCCTAAGTCTTTATAAGTCTTATGCTTATGAAAATAAACACAATGTTGACAGCTTTAATGCTGAATATCTTTGTGCTTTCTTGGATGAACAGAAAGTTAGAAATGCATTTATTTGAAACAGAAATGCTTTGTAACAATGCAAAACTGTCTTTTCTTTAAATGTTATAATAATATAAAAAAGTACGGATCCAGATTTTTTTCCCCAAGGCCTGATTATTATTAGACTTTTTAAAAATATGAAATCGACATATTTGATATTTATTAGCCAGCTTTTAGCTTTAGTGTAATTTTCATTTTTTCATTCTAAGCAACAATTAACTCGGTGTGTGTAGATCTGTAAATTAATTTACTTTCAAAATATCAAAATAGTCCACATTCCTTTATTCCTTTATTTATTTATTTTCATTTTCTTCTTGCAACAAAGCACATGCAGACTGTTACGGCTTAGCACTCATGAGCACTCATGAGAAAAGATGGCACGTTTTTGATTGCATACTTTTGGGTAAGCAACCAGCCATTAAGATAAATGGAAATCCCAATGGATATCTTTGTGCTCAGGTATTTTAGACCCTATTGACTTTTATATTCTGTCTGTACTACAGCACACACATGCAGCTGTTGACACCTTAAATAACCCTCCAGTGAGTAGAGAAAGTGTTACGCACATGCACAGAATGATAAAAAGCAGAAATTGTAATAGATTACAGATATATCTCAGAAGTAAATATCCAGCACCAGCCGCATTGATGAGGCATTGTGAAAATGTCAGTATATACAAAGCTAGGCTCTCATTTCAGACAAATTTTCATTTCTCTCTCTCTCTCTCTCTCTCTCTCTCTCTCTCTCTCTTTCTGTGCCCCTGTCTCCCAAACCATCCTGAAACCCAATTACTCAAACAGCACTACAAGTAAGCAGTGCATGAATACCAAATGCAGTATAATTGATTACTTAATTTATGAAAGAACCAGCAATTTTTTTTTTAATGCCTGTTATTTATTTCGCAAATGTTTACTCAATTCGGCTGATATATGAGTCTTCCGCTGTGGGTCAAACTCAATACACCGTTTTTAAACGCATTGCACACTATTGGCCTGGAAAAGAACTAGCGTAGTATTTCAGTTTATGAAATAAAGTATTTTTAAAAACAGAAAGTGACAGTATAGCGAAAATCAAATGCCATATTTTATTTATGAATAATTGCTTATGTTTTTAGGTTCATCTTTAAAGAACTATCAGAGGAGTTGTATCAGTAGACATGTCTGCAATGGGTATTTCTTGTTATGACATTAAAGATGCAGCAATGATACTTTTCTGCGAACAAGATGTTAAAGTGAAATGACAGCGAGACTCTACAGGGAGTTTGTCATCATTGCATTCTGATGTAAACCTCGGGGAGTGCCTGGGAAATGCAAATAAAATGCATTTGTATCAGAGCAATCTGGAGAGGACATATCAGCGAAGCGGGTGGATATGTAATGAAACCGTCTTCCAGATGTCTTCCACTATGGTATGAGGCTGTTTAGCTGTTGGCCTGCAGTCTTGCCCTCCCTTGACCCCAGACTGCTGCCTCTTTCAAAGCTATGCCAACTTTAATTTGCAGTTTTTTGCTCTTCTCATTTTTACCCATAATCCTCCTGCGCAGAGCAGAGCCCAGCCCAGCCAAAAGAACCACTCTGACGGCTTCGCTTACATCACCAGGCCAGCAGCTGATCTCCTGTGACATTTGTGGCAGAAAATGACTCGAGGATGTTTTTCTTTCACCCCCATTAGCTAGCAGGATTTTTTATGCGATCAAAAGCATGCAGACTAGAGTGGAAGCAGTGGTATCTTGGTCCCACCACAGGCTTGTGTTTGTAACACTTAAAAGAATTTGAGTTAAAATAATTGTGCTCTTGATACTACCTTGTTAAAATCAAAAGCTCATTTCTGTCTTCATTTAATATTTGATCGATTACAGGAATTCCTTTGCGGTAAAAAATGGACTTGCCCAATAAAAATACATATTTTAAAAAAACCATTAAAGACACTGTTAGCCTTCTAAATGAGGTGTTCGGGTATCCAAATACACAAGTCATTAAAAATACTTGACTCTGTTGCCTTTGACCTCTTTAGTTTGGGTTTAAAAGACAATATGTTATATGATGGCATTCACTTTATAAGATGAGTTGTCTTCTGCTTTAATTATATCTGAATCAAATTGGTTTACTAGAGAATTGACATATTTTGTAACATCAACATTGTTACTGAGCTAAATTGAATCAAAACTTAATCAGTTAGAATAATGACTTATTACTATCTTCAAAGTAGATATTTGAACTTTACAGAACTGAATCAAAGCTGAACTGACTGTAGCTAAATAATAACACTATGTCTAAATGTGTGTGCTGCCGAATTGGAATTCAATTTATATGCATTACTTTTTCTGTTACTTACCTGTTTAATACTGTGAAGCCGCAAGGTGACTTAACTAATGCCCTCATCCTATGCAGATATAAAAGAAAATTAATGCAAAAGATAAATTTGCATCATTAACTTGTCCTAATGTCATACATTTTTAGTTTTGGGTGAACTACCACTGTAACTTCGAGATCTTCAACATTAGTGGCACTCCACAAACTCTATTTTTAGATGTCAGGCCATTTTAGATGTAACTCAAGACTGGTCATCTTGTTGCCTTCCTCAGCTCATTTCATTCTCTTCTTCTTCAGCAGACATCTTCAGTAGTCAGACATTATCATTTAATCGCAGCTTCTGCAGGGGTTTTAGAAGGTTTAAGATCAAGCCCACATCTTATGTTCTTCCATGGCGTTTTACGCAGCTCTGCTCAGTTTTTGGAGGGAAGGTGAGATGAGGACACTTATGGAAGGATTTGAGCATTAATTAAAATTATGTCTGAATGTTATATGTACCTCAGCTAGATGTCGTTTGGAAATGAAGATGACCTTTACACTATAAATTTCAACTGCAAGTGTGAAACAAAAATTGGCAGATGTACTGTATACAGACATCAAAAGTAAGCCTTCACACTGCATGCTATAAAAGGATCTTGTTTTAGAAAAACAGTTACTGTGAGAGAAAGGTCAGTGAACTTCATATAAAGACAGAAACTCACCATTAATTGAGGATCCAGTTTTAGCTCTGACCAAGAATGTCTTGAAACATTTAAATTCACAGTGATAAAGTGACGGGTCAAGTAAATGGGTCCATCTCAATAGGTGATACATTTAATAATGGAATTCTTTAGTAAAGCAGCTAGAATAGCCAAATAGGTTCAGTAAGAAAGTGATATTTTCATATTACTACTACTGGTTAATATGATCTGATGAATGAACAAATTAGTGAATTTCTGAAATTAGCTTCCTAGCACAAATATTCAGTCATTTACCTTATCATTTAGCACACTATTTTATCCTAAATGACTTTGAACAAAAAATTAAATGGAAAAAAGTTGTTCCTAAATGAACAAAAGCTCCAGCAATTTAACAGTCACCAATTATACAGTATATTACATTATATTATATTTTTAGTAAGTGCCTTTATTTAGTACTGATTAATTATTTTTTTCTTAAGCAGTTGCATTGCCATTTAACTTTTGTTTCAATTTGATGTTTTTCTTTGAAATAACTTTCTCATCAGTTATGTTTATTAGGGTTGTATGCTACATTTAATGTTGTTAAATTGATATTTATTGCATATTTCAGTTTAAAGGGTCTCACCATGATGGTGGTTGGTGCTTGTGTGAAGGAATTCAGTGCTCTAATATGTTGGTATATTAACATTATAATAGTTAATGAAATTACAGTATTTAACTGTAAATGTAACTTAAAACTATAAAACCTTAGTTTAGTTGTAAATTCCGGCAACCACAGCTGCCAGTTTTTTTTTTCATGCAAATTTACAGATTTATTTTTTGATTGAGGAAAAGGATTGATTTTGTTTTGCCAGTAAATAACCTTGACTTTAGCCTGTGATTTGCAAGGGTCATAAATACAGTAATTTACAGTATGTGATTGTGGACATTTTTAGTTGGGACAAGAAGGTCTTCATTGATGTTACATGAACTGAGCATTTCACTTCACAAAGTTCTAGACCAATACTGACAGAAAGAGAGCTCTCTGCCTTTGTGAAGAAAGTTAACATTAAGTCCTTTCCACCAAAATCAATTAAACATGAAGGTAGAGGTTGCCAATGTTTTATCGATGGAGTAGGGCAGTGTATACTACAGTATATAACAAACACTAAATCAGCTGTTGTCCTTTTTTCAGCTATAGTCAGGAAATATCCTGGGAGTTAGCAATTATTGAATCACCCAGTTTTGTGTTAGACAGGTCTAACAATATCTTAATCAAAAGGTGTTCAGACATCTCACCTCCCCTGCACATGTTCCATAAATATTTCCATTAACATACTTTACTAAAGTGGCACTTAAGGACCCTAATTAGTTTCAAATTAAGACCAGCGTGTCCATCCAAATATAATAGATAGGGGAGGAGAAAAATTAGACATAAATTACAACAGCAGTAGACCTTTTTATCTCTCAATTCTGAGATAGAGTTCATTAGTGTTGTACAACAACTGCTCTCATTAAATGAAGTTATAAAAAAAAATCTTCATCTCAAATGTTAAAAATATATAAAATATAAAATAAATTTTTGTAATCCGTGGAAATGGACGTTAACACAACAACACCAAGTTGTTGTTTTTTTTCTTCCCTTTTTTCTCTCAAAATATATTTTTAGATGTTTCACAAGATTTTTAGATGAATTAACTAAAATAAAATAATGGTCATAACACATCATAAAAGCTGTATTAGGGGCTACATAGCCTTTCATTTCTCAGTCATATTTAATGAACTAAAAATGAATGCACAAACATTAAAGGAAAGCTAGAAACTCAACTGACTGATTAATCAAAAGCATACATTAACTGCACTGCATAGAATAGAATTTAGATTAATGAGATAATGCCTCTGGATGTGTTCTACTCCACATTTGGCGTATAACCTGCTAGTTTTCCTTTTTCTTTTTTTTTTTTTGCATGCATCAAAAACAAAGAATTATTCTACTGTCAATGGAGTTTCTTTTCATTCAGAATATTATCTGCTTGAGCATCTAGAAAATGGCTCACATAACCCCCTGAGATAGACATCAACGTTGTTGCAAGATTTTACAGAGAACAGTTTCCTGCTTGAATAAAAGTGCTATTAAATTAGAGACAACGACTGAACCAGAGAGACACATGATGAGCGATAGGTAATGTCACATCACAGTTGATAAACTACAACCATTACCACAAGTGACGTTTCCTCCAGTCAGTTTTGCAAGTATTTACAAACTTTCAGGTTTAAAAGACAGCCACATGCAACCAAGAGAACCTTTTAGTCTTGTGTAGCACTAACAAAAAGATTGTTTCAGTAACACTTGAATGATTCCATTTAGTTATGGTATCATAAATTAAAAATGAACATTATTTGAAGCGTTTATTAATTTGCTCATAATGCATTTAAATGTTGACATTTAATGTTGTTAACTCTTAAACTAATATATATTATTCATTTTTGATTCATGATAAACTCATTTTAATGAACTGAACCTTGCTGTAAAGCGCCACCACTCTTTCTGTAAAAGAGTAAAAGGCATGCGTGCATCATCATATTTTAGTTTGTACACCGTGAAAGACCATGTGTCGTTTTTATGTCCTAGCATTATTCTTTACTTATTGAGCCACGATAGGATATTAAGTAAAACACAGTTCTCTTTACAACATGATATGAACCTACACAGCAGGCCATCAAGCAAAATAAGTGAAGTTTTAATCTATATTGCAGTGCACACAAAATAAGACCAGAGATATGCACTCTTTAACATCTGGGCTTGGATTATGGGCTTACTTATACAGGCAATGCATGGTGCGCTGAATGTTTAATGCTGATGACCCCAACCCGCTGGCAGATGTTCAGTGCAACATTATGACTACATTTTTGCATTCATTTTAAAATAGTACAGCAAAATTGCTAAATACATAAATGACTTCAGTTAAAAAAACAGTTCTGCTTGTTTATACATTTTGTAATTATAATTCCCTGAAACACTTATTTTGTTAATTTGAAGGCAGCGAAATAAAAAACAAAGATATCATTTCCTATCCATATTGTTTATATTAGTGTAACTCAAAAATGAAATCTGATTCATAGTTCTATGCTATTTTTTGCACTGCAGGATTATAAAAAGAGGCAGTTAGCTCAATAACAACTTCAAAGCTTCCTCTTTGCAACCAAGAAAAACACAACAGCAGCAACCAAGCAATGATTAGCATCCTAACATTGTTTAGAGCTGCTGCCTCCTCCCAAAGCACAGCGGAGAGAAGAACGAATCCCAAACAACGAGCGTAAGCAAATCCCACCTATCATGTGCTACACTGTTTACAAACTATCAGATCAGCATATCAGCAGGTATGTACACAAAATGTTCATTCAAGCTTTGTAAGCGAATGCATTCTGGGAGACAGAATTCATTAATTCACGTCTCTGCCCGGCTTCTATAAGCGCAACCTTGGCATGATGAGAAACGCAGATGAAAAAACACCTTGTCCCTTTGCTGTAGATCAGCGGTGGGAGATAATTAGTCTCCATAGCTGGGCTGCTGTGACTGGCTACACATGTTCCAGCTGTCACAGGTGTATTCCTGGAGACTGAGGCACTGACAGCCATGACGGGACCATCTGGGCCTGTTCCCATCACGGGAGGATGCCTTGCCAATGACAGTCTCCATTCTGCTTGAGGAGGAGGCACTGAGTGTGTATGTGTGTGCGTGCATGTTGACTGACTTTACATGTGTCCCACAGGACCCCATTTTAAGGGTTTCCAGGCTGACTCAGGCTTTGGTAAAGTTGTCTTTGTGGATCAAACACTGTACTGATCTCTGTGGGGCAGCAGTCATGTAGGTTGCTGAGTGTGTGTCAGTGTGTAAATATGTTCGAACCTGAGGTAGGTGCATGACGCGGTAAGTCTGCTTGCAGGTGTTTGTGTTTACTTTCATCTCAAATCTTTTAACACATTTGAAACCGTTATGGGTTATCCAAAATCGTACACTTTGAAAATACCCTTTTTTTTTTTTTTCAAATCCAGAGACAATGCAATATGCAACCTGTTAGTGCACCCCAAAATGTTAATGTACTCACCTTCAGGTGTTTTGAGATGTAGGTGACTTACTTTCTTCAGTAGAACATTAACATTGATTTTTAGCTGAATTCTTGGCCCTTGGTGATTCATAAACTGACACCAATGTTGTTTACAATAGAGAGAGGCTGCATGTAAAGAACAATGGTGTCGACTACATTTTGTAACAACAGTATAAGAGTAATTGGTTACTGTCTTAAAATAAAGTGTGATATATAAAACTGCACATTAAAACTGATTTATATGCAAATAAATATAAAACGCACATCAGCAGTTTTATTAAAGATCACACCGCATATAGCCTTCGAATAATAAAATATAATCAATTATACTACGGGGCCGTTGAATGCTTGAATCTGATTGGCTGACGAACGTTCTGAGGTGTGCAATTATTTCCGCTTCGCGTCGTGACCGCATCACCACCTCGGGTGTGCATTATTTTTCTAATAATTCAACGGCCCGTCGTCAATTATTCCTTACTTATCATTTACAAAAAAGGGGTGTACGTGTAAATATAAATTAAACTGAGAAATTTATGAAAATGTAGAGGTAGTGTGTAATGATAGAGTCGGAGGAGTGCGGATCCAAGTGCAAAGATTTATTCATGGTCAGACAGAAGAGGTTCAACAATGGCGAACAGATATACAGGCAGGGCTTCAATCAGTGTCGAGTTAAACAGGCAAATAATCCAAGGCAGGCGGCAGAACAACAAAGTCAGAGAACAGTCCAAAGTCAATACACAGAAGGTAAAACACAGGTGAGAACACTCGGGATTGGATGCAGTGACAATCGCAACACTTCGCACTGGGTGGATAAAATAGACTAGTATTTATACAGGCGTTAATAAGTGGTAGATTGAAAACAAAAAAGGAACAGCTGTGAAGGAGAGGTGCATTCTGGGAGATTGAGTTTGGTATAAGAATGAGAGTAAGGGAGTGCCCTCTAGAGGCTCTAGATGGCCTAACCGTCTGAGGACGTTACGTAGTGAAATAGCACTACAGCTTAATGGCGATATTTGCATTGCTCAATATAAAGCCATTTTATTATTGAACTGGATAATTCTAGGTTTATTTTTAGATCACTAGCATTTAAAAAAATTACTTGTGTCCATGTAGTTTTTTGCCATAGTATATATACAGTATATATATAGGTATTTTTTATTATTGCAGAGCAACTACATTTGCATATACATATAAAGAGAGTGTGCAGTGCACTGTTACAATATTAACAACAACTAAAATAAAGTATCCAGAAAATAAACCGAAATACCAAATAAAAAGTTTTAAAGTAGGCTATATATTTTGTGTGGAGATGTAAATGTGATCATACAAAAATGAAAGCAAATTGATAGCATTGCTGCTGGGTAGCCTCCCAACCATCTAAAGCAAAGATGTAGAATGACGTTTGCAAAAGAACTCAAAGTAAATTAACAGTATTAGTCTTAAATCTTAGCACTCGTCACGATTTTCCCGCATTTTCCCTGAGAAGTCTCCAGTGTAAATATAACAGAAGGACAGATACAGTGCTTTGGGTAAAAGCAGAAGTTAGCTGACAGCATTACGAAAAGGGATTATTGGGCTTATAAGTGCTCGTCACTCTTTAGTTCCGCCCACGTGGCATGCCCCCAGGAGCTTGCCTTTTTCATCTTTTTGAAATAAATATGATAAAACTATGAAGTGAGATATGAAGGTTGCAGTACTACTCTACAGGTTCTCAAGATTAACATGAAATTGGGCGAAACTGTGTGTTTAAACAATTACCTTATTTATAAATAAGTATAAAGACTATTGTCAATAAAATCTAAAGAGAGATCAATAAGAAGCTGGGTTTTTAATGAAATTTTAAAATTCCAGTGGATCGTATAGACACTTTTATTCAATGTTAACAAAGTGCCTCTTATATAAATACTCTTTCTGAACAAGGCAATTTCACTGTGTAGGCGAAAACATGATGCATCTGTTTAGTTTAATTTAAAAATGTCCCTACCAATACTAAAACCAAACCTACGCTCTTGGATTATATATTGAAGCAATGCTGTGAGATGTGAGAGGTCACTTATCTCTGAGCATTGCTTTTGAAAAATTGATGAGTATTGAATAGCGAAATAATTTGCACAGCATTGAGACAATATTGAGCAGGCAGTACAACACTCTCTACATAAACCGCCGGTGATTTCCATCTCCAAGTACTTTTGTAAATCAAAGTGGACAGTGTGATTTGCGTTTGAATTAAACTCAAGGAGTTTCCGTCTCCCTCTTCACATGCTAAACAGCTAGAAGCTCCCACAGGTTATAAAACCTCTTTCGTTTCTCTCCGTATCCGTCTTTTTCTCTCCTTAGTTTTTGCTGCATCACCTTCGTCCCTAAGTAGAGGGAATGTGTTAGGAGCCTGCTAATGAAAAGCCTTTACAAGGGTACCATACAGCTCATATCAGGAGTAAACATTGCTGGCCCTCCAATTTACCTAGTGCTATTCTTTCGGCCCCAAGAGCCCATTGAAAGAAGAGCAGTTCTCACACCAACACAAACACTCTTCAATTTGCATCTTTCCCCATGTTTTATTACCCATGCATTGTTTTGAGCCTTTAAACCTGTGTCCACTTCTACCTTCAGAGTTTGATGGTAATGAGCAGCACAATATGAATTAGACAAGTAAATTAAAAACCGTTGCTAATGGGAAATTAGCTGTTTATTCTCTGCAGCTGTTATTGACAGCTAATTTTAACAATGATAAAAGTATCATCCAATAAATACACTGTCAATGAACGCTGACCTCCTCTGGGAAGTTGCTTGGGGGGGTTTCAAGATTCTAAATGGAAACAAAGTCATCTACAGTGTTACTCTGTAAATCTTTGTTTTAAAAGGCCACTTAGTATGTCAAGAAAATGATGAATCTAATTAATTAATTGCTGAAGCATGAAAGTCATCTCTTAATCAGGTTTATGGGTTATGAAAAACCTGAACCTATTCTTCTTATACTTCTACTTGTGATCTTTCCAAAGCAACATGAGAGTGGTGTGTCCCAGCCTAAGGTATATAAACAAACACGCACACACACACACACACACACACTCCAACTGTCATGATCCTTTGATCCAAGAAGTGGATCAGCGATCCGGGATCAAATGTAGTCTGTTCTTCATGACTCCAAGGGCCTCCGTAAACCCTGATTTCTTCCATATTTCACATTGCAAGGACCCAGCCCTCTGCATCCACACTAACTCTTCAAAGCTTTCTTTTCATGTGTGTTTTGAGTAAGCGTGTGAATATGGCTTGTATATGTGTTGCAACGGTGGTGGCATTGTTGACAGAAGGAGAGGTAGGCATAAGGTGTGGCAGTCAATAAAAATATAACCCTTAACAAGCCCATTTCAAGCAACACAAAATGAATATGTGATCTTGATATTGAATGTTTGAAGTAGGCATGAATTTCATTATTCTGTTAACCTTAAAAAAAACTGTGCTGCACTTCATAAATGTTAAATAAGTAATTAAAGACTATAATGCATTGCTTGGTTTAGAGTTGAAAACTGAATCTAATTAGCTTGATAAGAGACAGCATATGCTTGTAAGCAATCATACAGACTGTACTGCAGCATATTGTGAAATCTAACCTAAGGCTTTTCTGATCAGCTTTACAATGAGGTAAAGGCCCGGAAGACAGAGTGACCAGTGGCCCTACAATGTTTGCAAAAGATCAAAAGAGGCCGCTCACCATCACCATTGTGATCCTAGTCCTTTGTGCTCAAGGTACTGTATTAAATAAATACTGCACATAAGCCTGTCATATTTTATTCTGCAATGTTTTTTTTTTTTATTTAATTTAAGATTAAAGAATGCTTTGCTAACTTTCCCTTCCCTGTTTCTGTTTTCCATTTTAATCGTAATCGCACACTTTGGGTCACATACGTATATTGGAGATTTACCAACAGGGTACAAAATAACGTCTGAAAGTCTTACAAAATGAACTTACTTTTTTTTTTCCTTTCTCCACAAATGGTCAGTGAAAAGTGTTTAACCTTCAAAAAATGTCGATCGACAAGCTCAGGAGGTCAAACTAAATATTATATGACCTATTTTGCTTTCCATTCATTTTATATGAGGTTTTGAAGTTCTTGCAGCCCTTTGCAAAACTCAGAACGGAGCAGAGTTGTATTTATTTATTTATTGTAGCAATAAACATAAAATAATCATCATAATTACAAAAATTGGTAATTAAACAATTAAATGATTCATTAGTAATAAAATACATGTAAAATAAAAGTATTAATCTTTCAAGGTTAAACAAAACAAAAAAACAAAACTGAGATTATTAATTTGTCATCTTCCTGCTATCCTATAGAAATATCCCAAATTGTACTATGTTTTGTGTCGTTCATGGGAATCCAGATATTTAATGTGCTTAAAACAGTTTGCTTTCCATGCCAGGTTAATTCCACGTTATTGGTAATTATGTTGTTGTTTATATATCAATAGTTTATCAAAATCTTTCTGCAAAATCATGTGCCTTGTATGTCATATATAAAGCCCTCAGTGGTGGAGAGTGTGTGAGATACACTAGTAAATGGAAAGAAGGAGCACCTTTCTACAGTCGACTTCTCAGACTGTTGGTCTGTGACTCAGCGGATTCTGCTTGCTTTTAATCACATGCATCCCCAGAGCCGGTGTCTCACAGAAGCAGCTCTCATTTAAAGCAAGACATAACACTTAAAATAGTGCAACAGCAGGAAGCTCATTTAAGCAGTCACTGTGAGGAGCTGCAGAAAAGCCTTCCATATATCTCTCTGGCTGCAAGAACATTTTAAAAAAAAAATCTCATTTTTTTTTTTTTTTCCTCGTCAATCTTTTGTCACATGCATGTGTGTGTATAATGAACATGTTATTAGGTCTCCGAAGCATTTGCTGATTAGCAATGAATGCAAAAGTTACTCTCATACTAGTTGCAGACAACTTGTGAACTTTTGTGTTAAAAAAAAATAAATGTTACTCTCTGCCTGTCAGTGTAGAAAGCAACTCATTGCTTGACAAAGTGAGTAGATATGGCTCTCATTAAAAATCAGTTGTCTGTTTTTACCTCCTGTTTGCTCACACAGATACACTCAGTAAACAAAATCTGTGAGTTGAGCATAGAGCATTCAGTTATCATGGATCTTTTGTACGTTGATGGTGAGATTAAATATGAATAAGCTGCCATATTTGTGTGTTTGTATTCAACGGTGTGTGTGTGTGTTACAGTAGCTCCCCCTGCAGTGAGCTCTCAGGAGAGTTGCTTATTAAAGCGAGCTGTCAGTCAGCCGCTCAGGGTGCAGGAGGCCCTGATGAAGCCATCCATTATTTACTCAGCCACTCCAGTGGACAAACAATCAATTATTTCAATGGGAATTATCCATAAGCCTCTTTGAATGCAAAATATCTGAATGTATGTGTGCGGGAGCGAGAGAAAGGAAATAGACCTCTTCCAGTGAAATGAGGGGGGTTTTGGCCGAAACCCCCTCACGCACACACAAACACACTCGTTGTTTTCCTCCTTTCAGCAATAAACAACAGCACATTGAGCGTATGGTAATGGCTGACACGCTGAGACATGGCTTGAGGTGCTTTATTATTCATATTTTGGGGCGATGAATAATCAGATCTGACTGATGAATGGTTTGAATAAATCATGAGATTGTGATTAGTTGGAATGGGACTGGGGGTGGGCACAGTGATGGGGGGCACCACGGGTGGCAGGGGTCACCTGTCTGTCACCCAGGTACACCCATCCACCTCCGTTCTCTGCGTATATGAGAGTGTACTGTATATGCATGTTTATTTGTTTGAGTATGCGTCACAGGTGCTCACTTGAAAGCATTCGAAAGGGCTTTTATCTCCACTTAAGCCGAGCTGTATTGTTTTAGCTGCTGTTAAAACACATTGCCTACATTTACACTGCACATAGCTGAATTCATAGGACATAATTGCTGTAATTGAACATGTTATACTTTCTGTGGATGTGGGTTTGAGATATTGAGGGTTTATTAAAATGGTCAGTTTCCTCACAAGCATCTCGGAGCGTTTAAAGCAAGGAACTTCGTCGTGAACTTAATGAAGCGCGCTGAAACTAATTATTTTGTGTGTCTGTCTCCATTTTGCCTCTTTGGCTTGACATTGTGTCACACGTTGTGAAGAACCTCATACATCTTTTAATCTTTGCAGCTACCTGACGGTGCTGTAAAGTGCTTTTTACCATCTGAGCATGAACCGATTTGCTCTTCAGAGACTCCCGATGGACTTTTAATTTC
This sequence comes from Enteromius viviparus, assembly GCA_032353835.1. Taxonomy (NCBI): domain Eukaryota; kingdom Metazoa; phylum Chordata; class Actinopteri; order Cypriniformes; family Cyprinidae; genus Enteromius; species Enteromius viviparus. Next base: position 11,152,501 of record JAUCNO010000152.1, read on the forward strand.
ATACATACCTGATTTTCAAAATTATACTTGACGTCCATAAACAATAACGCATGCTACTGCTGCTTTTTGCCTAGAATGTAAATTTTTTTATTCTTCAGAGACGGCTCTTTATTTTTATGCATTCATGTTTGTGTGCATTTGCATGTGTTTACTTTTATGTGTTTCAGTGTCCTACTGGTCAAATGGAAGCAGAGGGTCCGTGTTTGGCTCAGAGTCAGGGACAACAGCTTTAGTTCAATGATCTGATTCATGGGTGCAGTGGGGCCGATTGGAAAGAATAAGGTTTGATCTAATCTCATTTGCTTAGCTTTCCAGCTCAGTTTCTCCATTGGCAAATACCATGAAAAAGCAGAGGACTGCACATGCTTTCAGTGCTGGCTATGGAGATCTGTCACAAGAAATATGCAAATAGAGATTTTAGATTATGTAAATATGCAAGCATGCAAATATAGAAGGAAAATGTAATCCCTATTTGGGTACAAGTCTAAAAAATGTAAAACGCTTCAAATATCCATTGAGTCTGCAGCTTGTTTTTAATGCATGAAAAAGTTTTCATTTATCAAGAGCTTGTTTGTCTGGTTAGACAAAGAGCTTTGTCCTGTAGCGGCAAGCTTTTTGAGCATTGAAACTTTTTCTTTTTTAATCTCTCTGCAGTAGTGCACAGTACAACTAACTGTGATAACAATAGTAATGCAATAATAATAGTAATAATTCTTAATTCTGCATTTAAATTAATGTGCTATTTCCAATACTACCAATTTAATTATGGCAACATATTGGAGAAAATGACCAGCAAGGGTTGTTTGTCTCTTGAGACATCTATACTCTTCTTTTAGCTGTCCACTTCTGAAATAACAATCAGGCTTTAAGGAGTCATGACTTCTCCCGCAAGACTTAAGAGTCCTTCACTCTGTCTCAACCCCTCTCTCTGACCAACTGTGGCAAAAATACCCTGGAGCAAGGTTCATAGTAAAGAAGACACTTATTAGGCAAAACATGTGAACACACATGCACAGATAGAATTTCAATTTAAAGTTTAGCAAATTCCCCTAATGATCTGTATAATACCAAGGTGATTTTCTGATATTGATATTTCTTGTTGAATGAGAAGACAGCATACAAATTACATGCTACAGTCCTGCATAAAACGCTATAAATACCAATAGAAAGAGAGCCTGTACTGGATATTATTTGCTGAACTCCATATTAGCTTAACAGAACACTAAGACTTGGTTGCTTATTAAAGGAGACATTTAACAGATGTGTTAGAGCAGATTTAATATCTCATCAGAGCCCAAGGCAGGTTAACAATACACATACACCCTTTGGTTATGTAAAGGGGGAAAAATTATAATCGAATTTTGTTCAGTTTAATGCCTTCCTTTTCCTTGAGGGTAAAATAAATTGAAATAATCTTGCAAAAAAATGATTAGCAGTGAGAACCCTTGAGACATGATAATCAAATTAAAGTTCCCCCTTTCCACTAACCTCACTATAATCTTATAGTTGACACTAAATTCACTAAATTTCACTTGAGCACATTGACCAATAGCAAGAAAAAAAGCACAATACTGATATTGATACCGAGGTATGGTTTGGCATTTATTAGGGTCAAAGGTCACTTTATGTGCCTATATATATCACATAATCATAAATCTTTTTTTATGAAGTATATTTTAATGAACTACTGTCTTGACCTCTGAAATATATAATCTGAATTGAACATTAGGTCATGGTACTTACTTCCATAAATCTGTCATCATGAATATGTCAACTTTCCCGTATACCTTTTCCTCATGCATCTGCAAGACTTGATTAATATGACAGCTTATGTCCTAAACATGGTTATTTAATAGCATGTCATCAGCATAGAAACATGAGCTCAGTCTCATTATTTTGTATGTGAGGAGACAGCGATGTAGTCACACATGATGGATGAACCACTTGGGGACAGTAAAAGATGTCTACTTGTATAATAAGCGGCCATATCAGGTGAAGATATTATGTTGACCTCCCTGTGAAATCACTGCCACAATATTGGAAACAATAAGATATATGCATAATCATATCGATCGACTGACAGATAAAATACACTCTGACATAACAAGAAGGCACAAACATTTATCACGCAAAGGTTTCACTTAGATGTCAACCGCTCATAAAATGCAGTGTTACATTTCCTGTGATATATTGACTCATAGAAACCTCTAGCCATCTCAAATATCATGTCTCAGTGTTTCCATAATAGAAACTGTCTTACAGCATGAATCAGAGCATGGGGGGTATATTTTTATTATTATTTTACTTTATGTTGAATTTAATAATTTTTTTGGCCTAGGGGTAAAATAAGGTGATGTGTCTAATATGTATTTTATAGTATATTTAACTTAAAAACACATATCATTGGCAGTGTTACTGTATTAATAACCCTTAAATTTACTGTATATATTGCTATATTAGTATATTATACAATATGAACCTTTTTAGAGCTGACTCACAATAAAAGCTGAATCATCTTGCTTGATATTCTAGCTGTTTGGCTGCAGACCTTTTCAAAGACTCTTTTCCAATCAGTGAGCTCAGGCTAAATTAGAATTTAACAACCTTCCCTTCTTTTTTTAGGCTGTAAGGCATTATGCTAATTGGTCCAGTGGTTGTGACAGATGTGCTATGTTTTAATTAAAACACTTAATTCACCGATCTGCAAGGTCTCTACCCCACAGCACTCAGCTTTCACAGTCACTTTAGTTAAGGTGCGTGTGCTATGGACCTACATTTAAAAAAACCAAAACATACAATATTTAAGTAAGATCTGTGGCCCTCGCTACACTGAAGTAATTTTTTCTTGACAATCCCGTCACACAAATACCAGTCACGGGCAATTGTGGTTTAGTATCCATCTATCAAAGTTAGTCAACCCGGCAAACATTGGTGCAATGAATCTCCAGTCCATTAATCTGGAAAGAGCATGTCACAGTGGAGTATGAACTGTGAGTGTTGGTGGGCAGCATGCTAGGGAGATATGTAGTGATTGTCACCTGTATGAGTCATGCTCATGGCTGATTAGAGATGAGCGTGAGGCGCAGCGTGATGAGGAATCAGCGAGGGGGAAACTGCAGGTGGCTGACCTTTTTTCCACCATCTCCATCTGTCTTCATTTCTCCACAAATGTTCTTCTGTTCTCCCACTAAATCCCAATTCTTTCACTCTTTTGAACAAACAAGCACCCTCTTGGGCTCAAAATGTGATTATACTTGAGGTTATCAGCGCTCCAGCCAATGCGTATCGTTGCATGCCTTTTCGACATTAAAACAGAAAGAATATTACTACAGATATTGGAAATATTGGGTAGTGAGTGATCAGTGCGATCAGTGCTAAAATGCAACCAGTCTGTTTATTAGCAATAGAATTTTTTATCATCATTATTTTCTGCAGATTACATCATTATGCCAATAGGTGGCAACAAGTAACTCTTCTTTTACTGAGTCATTTGGATAAGTTAACTAAAATGCTGTCAAAATGCTAATTCATTCCCAAACAAAACCAGTGACTGTTGTTATGAGTCTGAGTGAGTTGCTCACTAACTGGCCAGTTTGTTCAATTACTTTGATTAGTTCAGGAATTAAACGTGTTGTACTCAGTTTGGTGACTACTATATTATTTGAATGTGTTATATAAATATACTTAATCTTGGGCTCATGAACCTATCTAATACTGCAGGAATCTAGATGTGCTTTGTGTGGACTGTGGATAAATGTAGGCCACAAAGATACACTTGATGCATCCTTCAAAATACGCTGAGTGAAGTATGTGAAATGAAGTTTGCCTTCCAAGGATGCTTCAAATTGAGAAGACATTTGATGGTACTTGATGACACAGTAGCCAAACTATGCAGCCATACTAGGACGCCTCCTTGCAATCAAAAATAACCCACAGTCTTTCTAAGTGAGTCACTGAATCATCTATTCAGTTGTTTTGTTCAAAAACACCAGTTGTTTTGTTCAAAAACACTGATTTATTTAATACTACACAACTACAGTGTGCTGTTCGGACAGGAAAGGAAAATTTGAAGTATTTTCAGAGACTTCGAATACTCTACAATACTAATTACTTGATATTAATTTGTAACAGGGGCAGAATAGCTATTTTTTGAACACAGCAGTCTTTATCAGGTAGTATTGCTTAGTCATTTTTATTATATTTCAAATCAGCAGTTAAAGGTCCAAAATGTGTAAAGGGGAAAAATACAAACTAGCATTAATCTGGTTGAAAAGCAGTCATATAATATAATCAATTTCAGGCTACCGACCCAAGTCCAGCAGATAGCTTGCTCACTTGTTAAATTGCCCCTTTCCCTTGGCCAAAACAAATGGGTGCGCTTATGTGTTCAAAAGGAGACACATTAGATATTCTAGCTTGTGAATTTCCCCTTAAAATAGTGCACAATTTGCAAAAGTCGTTTTCTTGCAGGGATCTTAATAGCTCAATAGCGCGCAGAGTTAAAAGAAAAATAGTACCATTAGCTCGGCCAGTGTATTAAACTGATCGTGTATTAGCTGCTACAGTGGCGCATGGCGCTTTGACATATTGTTCGACAGAGTTAAGAAAACAGCAATAATGCACTGCTGTTTGCTTGCTTTTTAATAAGTGCATGCCGACTTTAGAGAACACAATAAAACAGACGTGGATTATGTGACGGTGATAATTCTAGCTACCCGGCGCTAGCGTATTAACTCCATATGTCTTAGCGGGCTGCTCTTTTTCTCGCTCCCTCCCTTCCGTTTCCCATTCTCTTTTCTTCTTTCCCCCTCAAGCTCATGTCTCAAACGTGATCGTTCCCATCATTCCCTCTGTTTGCAGGCTAATTCTAAAACTGAAATAAGATGATGAGACTTTTATGTGCTTGTATCTGTTTGTGAATGTTTTGGTAGTTTAATACGCCTTTTTCTTTCTTCCTCCTGAAGAGGCTCAATCATACATATATTATTACTGCTGCAATAAAAGGGTGTTGGAAGTGGAACAAAATGCCCTTTTAATGGAATAATTTCTAAAACATTACAACATTAAACATTTCTACATTTGTTCAGCTTTTATTTGGTTGGAATTGAGGTGTGCAGTAAAAAAAACAAAAACAAATAGAGTTAATTTATAATAACATATATATACAGTAGTAGGATTTAAAAATGAAGCTAAATAATTTTAATACTACATTTGTAATACAGCTTTACCAGGGTCTTTTTCTCGTCTTCAGGTGGCTCCATCCACAAACCTGCAAGTCAGCAATGTGAACCATTTCCAGTATCGTCGTGCTTGGAATGCAGACACGCTTTCTAGCATGATTGGTTTAAAATGTATGTGCATTTATTTCTGCGTATGTCGCTGATGCATATGCCAACATATTAAAGCACTCCGGAGGAAAGGTATTGGATCTAACCTTAACTCATAGACATAGAAAAATACAGCATGTCATGACAGATTACTGTCAAAGGCGCAGGCAAGACAGCACTTTTCTTTCAGTGCTAAAGACGAACTAAATAGCAACAAGGGCAAAAATATAAGAAAATCTGTCGTCCGCCTAGGCCCCAGCCCATCGGCCTTAAACAGACAGATGTGGTTAAGCCATTTTCCAGCTCTAATCTCTTAATAAGATTATAAAATAGTGAAAATATGTTTACGCATTACTAGTCATAATTACATGTCTTGTCATATTCAAGGAACTGATAAATATGCCCTGAGTCCACAATCTTACATATTAACTCAAATTTGTGCTAAATGTGCGTAATTGATTGTATGGCATGGTAAATAAATTAAAAAAAGGAATAAGACTGGATGTCTTATCCTAGCAGCAGTGATGGAGTATAAAAAGTAAATTGTTAGTAATTACTTTCTAATTTGTGTGTGTGTATATATATATATATATATATATATGTGACCCTGGACCTGTCTTAAGTCGCTGGGGTATATTTGTAGCACTAGCCAAAAATGCATTGTATGGGTCAAAATTATAGATTTTTCTTTTTTGTCAAAAATCCTTAGGATAGTAAGTCAAGATCATGTTACATGAAAATATTTAGTAAATTTCTTACCGAAAATATATTAAAACTTACTTTTTGATTAGTAATATGCATTGCTAAGATCATCATTTAAACAATTTTAAAGCTGATTTTCTCAGCATTTAGATTTTTCTTTACCCTCAGATTCTAGATATTCATATAGTTGTATCTCGGTCAAATATTGCCCTATCCATACAAATCATACATCAATGGGAATTGAAAAGCTTATTTATTCAGCTTTCAGATCATGTATAAATCTCAAGTTTTGTTGTCCAGGGTCACATACTGTATTTATATATATATATTTATATATATATATATATTGTGTATTAAAATGCAGCTCTGACAGGTGACAGAACACAGGAAACAGTTGCAGATACGTTCAACAATTTATTGACAACAGTCAATTCAATATCTGTGTCAGTTAAGTCAAATCCAAGTAAAGTGGGCAGAAACAAGGAGAGCAGCGCAGGAACAGTGGGCAAATCCCAGACAGAGTACAGGATTCTGGGTGACTACAATGGACGAAGCGGACAAGTCGGCCAGAGGATACAGGAACCTGGAGTAGCAAAATCAGGCACCACACAGCAAAGCAGAGGAACTGATGAGGACAAGACAGGTTAGCATACATTAAGTAGTGTTGGATAACGAGCCACAGCTGGAAACTAATTAGCTCGTTACCCACACTCTACCCACACTCAACCTCATTCATACACACAACAGGAATGAATGAGACTATGAACCCATGAACCGTAACAGCAGCGGCTTTACAGTTGCATGTTACTAAATTAAATAAATAACTGAAGCAATAATTCACACCAATACATATACAGTACATTTATATGTACTGTATATTCCATTAATTAAGCAAGCTATACAGTAGCTTACTCTACAGTTACTGCACTTTGACTGGCTGACTGGAGATATTGTTTATGCTCTCTAGATGAAGAGCAACTACACAGCATAGAATGCACCTGTCAAAAACGCTAATCTCCCCCTATTTACAGCCTGGATAAATGAGCCACAGACAAAGGCAGTTTTCCTTTGGGCGTGATTCATGCAAAGCCTGAAAACAGAATATGAAGAACATAAAAAAAAAGCTGCTGATGTAGTTTCAAAATGAAGCTAAAATAGGTAGTTACGTGGATGATGTCTGCATGGCAAAAATGTTTATTCACCATGTCTGCGATGAAACAATGTCATTATTGACAACGTAGCTGGGAAAATCACAGGGAAATGTTTTCCATTTTTGTCAGTGGTCACCTTAGCCCTACATTTATAGATTTTCTACAAGAAGACTCAATGTTTTGTGTGAAAAATGACATTATTGTATAAATGGCCTTCTTATAGATAGGACGGCAGTCTTTTCTTACAAAAAAAGTGTAAAATATAAAGTCAAAGAAAAAAGATATGCCTTAAACCAAACAAGATATATTTTCATAGCAATATATCGTTATGGTTTGTATAGTGGCGTTATCAAAAGAATGCATGAAAAGGCAGCTCAGGGTAGTTTCAATCCTGCCAAAGCAGTGGATTGATCTATTCATCCATTTATCTGTTGGAAAACAAGGCTAGATTTTTTTGTTGGACACAAGATCTTGGCATTGTTTGGGAGATCCTTTCATCTCCAAACCTAAACACACAGGGAGCTACAATATTTCATGATGGGAGGAATGTCTTGACATTGAAACAGTGGCTTTTCTGTGTTTAGCATCTTGGCATGGTTAATCGCTAAAAGATTGCAGTCTCGATTCAAACACATACACATTATTTCTAAATTACAACTGTGTTTATTGATCCTTTATAATGAAGTTCACAGTACCACTAACCCACAAAAACCAGTTGGCACTTATTACAATGAACAGCGTTTCTTGTAATTTTTTTTTAGTTAATGCTAAAACTTTTTTTTTTTTTATTTGGCACCAAATTGTTGCTCTCAAGTTTCTCTTCTCTTCCATGACTTTCTAAAGTGCATCAATGAAGCTATCCAACCTTTGGGGCGATGTTATGCAAATCTTCCAGCACAGTGAGATTAAATTTAAATTAGCTGTTTTAGGTATTGAATGGTTTTTAACTTTTATAAAAAAAATATCTCTTTGGCTTTGAGACTGTAGTGTAATTTTTTTGATCTTTAGCACAAGACACAATGCATAACTTTCTGGCTGTTCCAGAATTTCTGTTTCACCACAATTGTTTCACAATCTAGAACGTGTGGTGTGTCTCTGACTTTAGACAAACACCTTGTAACACTCCACAGACAAATGAAAACTTGAAATCGCATGATTATAGAAGTACAATGATGAAAGTTCATAGTTCATATTTAAAAATTTAGGTCTAGAGTAGCAAACAAAATAGAGTAAATATCAATATCACAATTATGAATGTCAGTCGATTCAAATTACTGAAATACCTTGATTATTAAATTGTCATCATTTACTCTCACATCTCTCATTTTAAATCTTTCTTTTTGGGTGAACTATCCCTTTAATGTTTTAATTATTATAATTATTAAATGTGCTCTATGCGATCTTGCAAAGCATTAGGGGTACAGGACGTACACCAAAGCAAAAACAAACTTCGGCCAACCAATCAGCAAGAAGACATGGGGTTTAACGCACGCAAACAAACTTTGGCCAACCAATCAGCAAGAAGAGGTAGGGTTTAACACACATTAATCACCACTGCTGCATCCGAAATCGCATACTGCTTAAGTAGGTACTACATTTAAAATTGAACATACTACTCGACCGTTAAAACAG
>JAUCNO010000152.1:11161412-11181695 GCA_032353835.1 Enteromius viviparus
TGAATTTTGCATTATCTATGTCCATGCATGATGCATTTAAAAACAGTATGTATTGACGGCAATACATTTTTAGATGTTTAGTTGCATAACCAGTTTTTGGGCCATATATAGCAGCGAGTCTCTGAGTGTGTGAGTTGGTTGGTGGTGTGTGTCTGAGTGTACGTGCTCATTTCCGAGGCTGTGAGTGAGAGCTGCAGAAGGAGACTCAGCTACATTAAGACTAGCCCCATTCATCACTGGCCGCTCTACATTCAAAGCACATGGCTCCTCTTAAATGCCAGCTAAGCAGAACAGGCCCCAGAACAATGAGAGAAAAGCAAATTAAAAACATTTATTTATAGTTACTATCCCAGGCTAAGTCAGGCTGACTGAGTAATGAAGCAGCTTTCCGCTGTTCGCTGTGCTGCACTGCTATTTGTCTCTGCTCTTTACTCTAATACGCAGTTTGGGAGGCAACAGCTGTTAATCTTAACCAGCTTTGCTTCAGCTCTGTCTCTCTATCTCACTAACCAGGCTGCATTGGTGTTTCATCTTTACTGCCATGTCAGTGAAACTTTTGTCAGAGCATTTATTATATACTGACTTGATAAGACGCAACATTGTAAATTGTAGGTTTGTACCATATCTACTAAAATAGCTAACACAGGTAATAGTCAAGTATGAAATATTTGTATTTATTTAGCACATAAAGTGTATAGTTTGTGTGTGTGTTCACATAATATATATATATATATATATATACGTATATAGATAGATGTAGATATAGATAATACCGGTGTGTACAAGAGATCTTCTTTATGTGAGATTTTATTTCATGTGACCAGGTGACTTTCTGTCATTTGATCAGGAGACATTGGGTGTGTTTGACTTCATGCGGCGCCGCAAGAAATCGGCTGCCGCCTTACAAAACAATGCATTCTGGTAAGATCATTTGTCCGACTTTGATCGGTGCTGCAACCGCCTTTCGATCACGTGTGCCATCAAAGTACCGCGAGAGCAGAACAAGAGCAGTCACACAGGTCAGGCGCTGCAGTTGCTCAAAATCGGCTGCGAAAGGCTTGATGACGACACACTTTCATCCTCATTGGTCAGATTATGTGATTAACAAGGACGATGTGTGCTGCCTGTTTTTTTCTTAAAAAAGTACCTGTATGTAATCAATCTTTATATGGAATATCTGATATTCAAACAAAACATTAATGATGAAAATGAAGATAAGGCGATATGGTAAATATATATTCGTATTATATAAGAGTAAAAAACTGGTCGACCAGAGGCTGTTTTTTAATGGATGTTGTGAGAGGCTTCACTACACTAAATAAACAGCTTAGATTTGAAAAATGTCCTATAGCTAACTACAAATCAAAGATACAAATAATAAACGTCATATTGCATTACATAAAAGTCACTACAAAGACCTATAAGTGTCCGACTTGATGGCCTTCTCTTCACTCCTGCTCCGACTGCAAGGGGCTGCTCTCGCCAGCCAACGGCAGGATAGTGTAGTGCATCTTGAACCCACCTAATAGGTGTGTTCGTGCTCATGCTGCACTGCATAGACCGAACGGCGAGATTAGCCAAAAGAAGCCAGCGAGGAGCTGAAAATGGAGCCGTCAAGTCGGACACGTTGGGGATCTCGTTGCTTCCTCAAAGATGGCAGATCACGTGGCGTTTGCCTACTTTATTGCAGATGAACTGAAAGCTATATAAATACCTTTTTTGTTGAAAGAAATGCAGCAGATGCAAGTGAAGCAGCAACTACAGATTTCAGCATCAATCAATGTTGACCACGTTACATTACAATTACTTACACAATTTGATTATATATCACTCAGAACAAAAACAAACAGTGGAGGAATCAACTCACTGCTAACCTAGAAGAATGCTTTGGACATTCAGGGGCATTGATTGAATTTTGGTTCAACAGTGAAACTGACTTGTGGAGTTTTAGGCTGGATATATTGCATTTGTTTGGCTGATTGTTGAACAACTTTTGTTGAAGTCTGAGGTCGAACTATAATGGTGTTTTTGACTTTTTATTGTGTGCCTTTTAGTAACAAGGAAATGTCTTTCTGTTTGTAACAATTCAAGTGTGAAGTAGCACCTTAATGTACTAGTTCATAGTTATCTGACTGCAGGCAACTTGCTTGGCCAAAACAGACCAACAGCAGGTAGCAAAGCAGTTTGCACAAGACATGTCCATGCATTCACAATCAGTTGGAGGGCACGAAACAGAAAGCTGTCTGCTTTCGTAAACTTGATAGTATAGGTCAGTAGAGTAGGTCAGTAACATGCTCATGTTCAAGTATTAAAGAATAATCTTAACATTAATAAATAATAATAAAAAAAATCTTTTAGATTTTAGAGATCTTTTAGAAATCTTTTAGATTTTTTTCCCCCAATAATTCCATATGAACCATTTTGAGTACCCGCTAATAAACAGAACCTTTTTTCTCTCCCTTACGCAGTGTGAAGAACATTTTAATAATCTAAAGAACTTATTCTACCATGGAAAATATTATTGTTTTTAAAATTTCTTCACTAAACCTTTTGATGCCATTAAAGAACTTTTATTTTTAAGAGTGATGCTTTTGTGTTCTGCAGTGACGCCTTTATTTGATTTGTATTTATTTATTTACTTATATTTTGCATTTATAGATGTGATTAATTGCAGTTAATTTGATTGCTTAAGCATGTCATATAAATAATTTAGTTAAAAAATATTAAATATTTAACAGCTCTATTATTGATACATTAGAAGTTGTGCAAAATGTTTGCAAGTCAGTTAGTCATTATTTAAGTGATAATGTGGATTGCGACCTTGCCATGTTCGTTTGCTCTTCAGCTGGCTGAACCAGTCTGCTTCATGATATTCTCTCTGTATTTTGTTGCTGACCTGAGCATTCTGCGATCTGGAGGTGGACAGATGAGTTGTATGGTTTTTTGCTCTGATGAGCAATAAGTGCAGAGGTGTCGAGTTGGCAAATGTCAGGGGTCAAAATGTATTGTGACAGCACAGTTTGCAGGCATCTGGCCCAATTAAGAGAAGGTTGAGCTCATCACTTCACCTGTACATGGTTTCTAAAACAGAGATCTGGGGAAAACACACTTCTCTTAGGAAAAGAGTGGTAAGGCTCTGCTCCACAAGACTGATGAGTGTTTCACCCAATCAAACCCACCAAAATATAATGGAAAGAGAAGAAAAGAAAACTGTAAAATATGTGTGTAGAGTCACAAACTGTATTTTTATACATGCTTAATGCGGCACTAATTTGTACAGATTTTATTTGCATTGTGTGGTTTTTTAATCTAAATAACATAGTGTTGCAACCTGTGAGTAAAAAGCTACTGCAAAAAAAGATTGAACAATAAAAAGGACATTTAATTTTTGCTCATAATTCAGCATGTTGCAACATCCAGCACACAAACAACTATGTGTATATTGTGAAATTACAACCACATAAGTGGTTTTTAAAGTGTTGAAATCATACAGCTGCTTTCAAAACAAGCTCTTCCAGTAACTTTCCCAATGTTTACTGCTATAGAGCACAATAACTGTTTTAATGTCACATTTATTACTAATTTCTGAGTGGGTGGAAGTGAACATCCAAACTGTCAGCTTTTTCTTTGTACCATAAGTAAAGTTTGTTAAATTATCAAAGGTGTGATTCTTTCAAGTGAATAGTTTATCATAAATAGTTTTCTCTCTAATAGGCAATTTTGTTTATTCTAATAAATGGGTTTGTTAATAAACAGGATAAGATCTTGTAAATTAACAGAATAAAAAGCAACCAGTTTGAGTCCCTGTTTTTGCAATGTATTTGAACAGATTATTGAATAAAAGGCATTTTTGATTTTGTTTTTGATTTATATACATTTAAAATACCAGATAGTAGGCAGACATCCACTTGTTTTAAACAGGTACCAGGTTTCTACTCAAGAATACTAATAAAGTCTTAACAGCCACTTAACAGCAATATTAATAGAAAACAGTAAAAAGAAAAAAATTAGGTAAGTGTTGATATATTTACATGAATGTTAAAATAAATAGGCCGTTAAGATGAAATAATGCCTTATGTTTTCTTTTTTCTTTCTCATAAATCTGCTTTACTTAAAATGTGTCAAACTATAGAAGAAAAATGGGTTGAAAACGACAGTACACATTGATTTTAAGCGCAGTAACACAGTTGGTTACTGACTGCCTTCTATATCATCTATTCATTACCAAGAATGCTAAAATTGACCAGCTGCTTCTCAAATGTTTTTAAAATGTTTTACTTGCTTATACTGTACTCTAAAAAAGTGATGTAGCCATTAAGCAGTTTATTTAATCACTCCCCAACAATAATTGCTTTATTGTATTCATTTTGCTCCAGTCAGTACAATATAGATGGAATAATCCCTTTGCCTTACTGTTTTCTTGTTGAATATTTTGCTTCACATGCAGTTATGTCAAATTATAGAAGTGAAAGGTTCTGCAAATGGCAATTCGCATTGATTTTAAGCACAGTAACACAACTATCTTCTACCATGAATCCAGAAACTGTGATCAGTTACTTGATGTTTTTAGGACACACAGCACTGCATTCCACATCGTCACACTCTGTTTAGCAGTTCAGCAAAGGATTTGATATAACATGGTTTTCCTGCGCTGAAGTCAACAAACACCCAGATCGACATGACTCTTCTTGTTGCCTTTGCAGGTGGCACAGCTATAGCAGCAGACTACATGTAGATTGTGGGTTCAGCACCATGGTGAGCAGCATCAGAGGGTCTGTCTAAAGTTCAGCACATGCTCCATTATTGTGCAGCATCTCTCTTGGGTTGCACCCAACAGCACTGGTGCAAGTAGAAAGCGTAATTTTATTTTCACCTGCTCTCAGAGCGCTGCGCCCACATGAGTGTGCAGCAACCCTCCTCACAGAGCCTGCGTTGTTCCTCTGAAACATGATGAATTATTTAGAGCCACGCTCTTATTAACGGCAGTGTCCCGCAGTTCTATCCGCTCTGCTCTCTTCTACCGGAGCTGGGCGGCGAGCGCTGAGCATTGTGGCATGCTGGTAACAGCAGTGCTGCCATCACAAACTGAAATCCATCGACAGGTCATGCAATCTCTTGCTTTGTGTTTTAATTAGTCCAACTGGTAAAAAAAAAAAAAAAGAGGGACACAAAAAAATTATGACCTTTTCTCCTTTTTGAATCTCACTTGAGTCATCATCCGGTTGTTATGATTAGTTGGCATGGATGCAAAAGCCTTTTAGTGCTTTTATCAGGCAAGACAATAATACAAATCAAGCTTTTTTCGCTCCTCATTAACGGCATTTGAGCTCTTTATTTTCTGTGCGCTAGTTCTGTAATGAGTTGACACATGCACCACCTACATGCTGCCTGTCTGTGTAGATGATGGCCAAAGAGTGAAATTTTTCCTTTAGAAGAGCTGCTGTTTCCCCATCAAAGCTGTAGAACTAAAGAATGGGCGGCTATAACTCACCCGCCTGACATTACTTTGTCCTTGCTTTGGATGAAGGAGAAAAAGGCCCTCTCAAAGGTTTGTCCCCCCCTAATGAGGGCCACCCAAGGGATTGGAATGGGGTATATCTACCTTTCTATTTGTGGGGAGGTGGCAGGAATATGAGCTACCCTAATGTATTCATTAAAGCAAGGGTAGGCATTTTTCCCAGAAACATTTTTTTATCATACTGGTACATCTCTTCAAATTCTGATACAGTTAATAAATAAAGCGGTCTGTCTATATATACAGATTCGGATTCCGTTACATAAGTCCAACCCAAAATTCAAAAGCTTGCCAAAATACACAGATAAGAGAGTAAAACCAGCATAAACACTGACATTTTACAAGATGGAGAAATCTGGTTTGGGTTTCAGTCGATACAACAAACTTGGAGAGTTTCTTCTTCTCAACGTACCGTAAAGCTGAAGGTATTCCTAATACAATGGACCTTTTATTGAACGGAATATACTTGTACATGTTGAGACATGCCTTCACTTTTATCAACCAGATCTCACAGAATTGCGTGAAATATCCACGACTCTTAATGCATAATTCCATGTTAGTATCACGTAATGATCAAACATTGCATGATGGGCTTACGTAAAAGATTACAATGTAATTCAGTGACATGCATCATCCGTGATCCACGCACGAATTTGGATTCAAATATAGGTTAATTATATTGCCATTATTGTATATGTATTGGGGTGTGATTTTTCACTGTAAATGGTCACAGTAGTTTTAATTATATAAATGTATTCATATGAGCACGTAACCCAAACCTACCACCCGTTAATAAAAGAAAAGATAAACAAGCAGTTACAACTACCAACATTATTTATTAAAAAGGATTAATATTCTAATTCGTCCGAGACGAAAGGATTGTTTAGCATCTCTCCGTCCGCCGTGACTCATCTCTGCTGCAGGCAGCTGCCGCTTTGCGCAAATTTGAAAAATGCCGCCTGGATTATCCTAATGTCAGACTTGGTTGTAAAATTCTATTAGCTCTCGCTTGTCTCGTGACCGATCGCGTCATGCTGTTGTGAAATGTTATTGGCTCTTTTGTTTCTGCTGATCGATTTCGCGTCATTCTACAGGACAAGAGTGTCCTTTTTTTTTTTTAGGTTTAGGGTAAAGGTGGGGCTAGGTGCTACAGTAAAAGTATACATTTTATATTAAATGAATCCAGTAATACGTGAGTGGATCACGGCTGATGCCTGTCACTGAATTACATTGTAATCTTTTACGTGGTAGTTTCACACAATTTTCGGTCATTACATGATACTAATATGGAATTATGCTATAAGAGTTTGTGGTTATTTCACGCAATTCTGTGAGATCAGGTTGGTTTGATCGGTTATTTGCAGCCATGATGATTCGGAGCCATCATTATTATATCAGCGCAAGTAACGTTAGTTGACACAAACTTTCCTCTTCAGAACAAAATACAAAATTATACATTTCAACGTGTTATAGCAACATCGAATTAAGATATGCATGTTTGAGAGGTACAGTAGCTCTTCTTTTTCTTACCATTTATACAATTTTAAATACACTAATATAAATATGGTTCTATCCGCTTAGAACTAGTCTAGAGAGAAATGGTCCTTTGATGCGAGCAACACCATGAACACTGAGAAATAGAGGAGATAGGAGGAGCTAAGAAAATTTGGAAAAATTATGCACGAGCACCAATAGAGAACTGATAACAGCAGCAACAAACGCTCATCAAAACACATTCCAGCACCTGATATTTAACAGAGACCAACAAACTTATTAATGAATGGAAATATTTCTTTCTTTTAAGCACATCCAACAGTTGGATTTGCAAGTGTAAATATAAGCATTTTAACAATTCAGCTAGATCAAATACATCAGATAGATATCTGATCAGAGAAAACCCATTAAGTGACCATTTGTAAAAAGGTTCCAAATGACCACTGACAGCTAAAACAGCGTACAACTAGAATTGCTGACATGTAAGTGCTGCTTACAAAAACAAAGATCAGAGTAGGAAATGTTAGGATCAAGGCATTATGTCAGAGGAAACACTTATTTCTTTGTTTTTTGCTATCAGGATCTCTTCTACATTATATGTTGTAATGTTTTGCAATAAAGTAGTTAGTAGTTGGGTTGTAAGCTTGAATAACATTTATGAGCTTTTCCTCAATGCCAGGAAATCTGTTTCTAAGCTCAATTATTATGCGGTCAAGACATGGATACAAAAAATAATATATTTAAGCTAGTTGCCAGAATAACATAAAGTCCTTGCACCCAAAGTGACAATTACTTTTTTTTATCATCCATCTGCCTCTGTTTATGCCAGGGATCAGACAAACAAAAAAAACATTTGAAATGTCTCTGAAAAAACATTTTAACACACAAATTATATTTTTCTCCTTATAGACCTGTAGAAGCCATATTTTCAATGCTCTGAATTAATGTAAGACTTTAAAGCACAGCATTTGTGTAAATTGTTGCTTGTGCTTGATCCACAGCTCCTTTCTGCAACTATTTATTTATGGAGTCCTAACAGATATTATAGCAAACTTTTGAAACTCGCAAATATGTAGACACTGAAAAACTTTTGAAAGCAGCTCAATTGCTATGGGTGTATGCAGCAACTTTTTCCAGCCAACTTAATAGAGTAGATTCAGGTTTGGGGAACCATTCTTACAATGTTGTGTTAAAAAACATTTAGTTAAATGTAAACTGTAACATTAAAGGGTAGTTGCTGTTTGGCAAATTAATGTTAGAGCATTATATTTAAAATTTTTAACGTATTGTCACATCTTACTCTGCATGGAGGTACGTGTTACAGTGTGCTCACTTTTACTTGTTTATTAACTTTTAATTGCTGTTGGAGTGGTGTATTTGTTGGTGAGCGTGTTGTTTCTAGCATCCAGCACATTACTAAGGTGATGTTAATTACTAAGGTGTTAACATTATAATCTGAAGTGCACGCGGTGGGTGCAACACTCCTGTTCGAGTTTACTACTGTTCAGGCTTATGCACTATTCAGAATTTCAGAATTGGCCGCCATTAAATTCATGACTTGGAATTTGAATTAAATTGACTCCGCCCCACAGAAAGTTGAATTGGAGTTGGAATGACAGGAAGTGGAATTAAATTCATGGCAATTCAAAGAAATTCCACACAGTCATACAAGAGAAAGAATGTGTTGAATCTCACATACAATTACATTAATTTTGTAATTTAATTGCATTACACATAACACTGTAAAAAAACTACTTATAGAATCTACTCAATAAAATTGAGGTAAAAAGATTTATAGATTATAGGTAAAGAATACCTACATTTAACAGTTATGACAAACTCGAACAAAAAAGGTAAAGTCTACCTAATATTTTTTAATACATTTCACAATAAATTACCCATTAAAACTGAGTAACCTTCAAAATGACATAATAGGGGCACTTTAACCCAGTAACGTTTAGAGAAAAAAGCATTTTTTTGTGTAATGAGAAAAATCACAGTTTATGTGTCACCGTCCCAGTGTCAGTGTGTGCTTTTGTTGGGCTCTTGACCCTTACATTAGTAGGACTGAATGTTGTTATGGCTGTTGTACTTCAGTTATAACAGCCAGACAACCCAAGAGCAAAACTCATCAAGTGATGATAATTGTGCTTGATTGTTTTATTTTTGCCTGAGTCACTGATTTTAACTTGGAGTCTACCATCTGTGTTGTACAGTACGTTCTTTATTGAAAATGACAGCCTTGTGATTACAGCTAAACACCGTGTAATTACCACACATTTTGAAAGGACTCTCTTTAAGCTTCTCTGATTAATAAAATAGAAAAAATACATATTTTCTATAAGGCTGTCACGTTTTATGTCCAAACAGACAGAATGATGAGGACGATGAAAAGTCCAGAGGAGATCCTCCGCCGTCTCCTCATTGGGCTCACTCTCTCCCCGGTCCGAATGAGCAACGGTCAGGAGGCCGTCCTCCCTTGCCCGGCTCATGGCTCGATCGTCGGCCGAGACCTCTCCCAAACCCTGTCCCTGAACGTACGAACGAGCGCTTCTACGTTCCTGTACTGCCGGAGCACATTGAGGAGTCCGCTGAACTGCATGAGCGCCCTCCAGAGCTCGTTGTACTGCCTGGGCACATTGAAAAGCCAACATTCACCACAACCTGCCACGTGCTGGATCTGTGGCAGGGTGAACCTGTATGGATTCCAGTCCCTTGCATACAGCCTGTTCCAGCCCCTCGATCACAGCCACAGCCAGAGTCTGCCACGCTGCCATAGCCAGAGCCGCAGCCAGAGTCTGCCACGCTGCCGGGGCCAGAACCACAGCCAGAGTCTACCACGCTGCCGGAGCCAGAACCACAGACAGAGGACACGTTACCAAAGCAACAACCTAAAGAGGAGGTGAGCCTCCCCCAGAAATTTTTTTTGGGGGGGGCTATAGTGTCCCACAGCAGCCGGATCACTGCCTCCAAAGGCTCCCGATCCACCACGGCCTCCCAAGGCTCCTGATCCACCTCCCAAGGCTACAGATCAACCACGGCCGCCCAAGGCTCCTGATCCGCCTCCCAAGGCTTCAGATCTGCCCTAAAGGCATCCATAGACTCTGCCCTCGTGACCTTTAGGGCGCCCACCCCCCCTCCTCGGTTCTTTTGTTTCTTTTGTTGTTCCTTGCACCGCGATGACGCGGCATCCTGGAAATGGGGAGGTATTGTCACGTTTTATGTCTGTCTAGCCCTGTTTATTTCTGTGTTTTTGTATTCTTGGTTTTGTTTTCATGTCTCCCTGTTTTAGTTCCGTTTTAAGTTCAGTTCCTGTTCACCCATATATGGTCTTTCCTGTGTTATGTGATTATTAGTTGATTCCCTTCTACCTGTGTTTCCTAAGATTTGTCTTGTCTAGTGATTAGTGTCCTGTGCATAAATTCCCCTGTCTTGTAAGTACTAGTTAGTCAGTCAATGTTTAAGTTATGTTTGATGTGGATGTTATGTTTTGGATGTTATATTTTAGCTTTTGTTATTAAAAGAGACTTTAAGTTTACTTGCGCTCACATCTCTGGCGACCTCCTTCTTTACACTCCATGAACACCAAGCGTGACAAAGGCACACACAGACATCAAGAGTCAGAGCATGAATCTCAACAATGGTGACCATTAAATGCTGTAGTCGCTGAGCTTGCACCTCCTATGGGGAAAAACTGAACAGATGATTTTGGTGTAGCGGTTAAACGCAATGAAAAATTCAGAGAAGCAAAGGATACCGGATGGATTATTATTTATGTGCTTAAGCGTGGGAGTGAATTCGCTGCAATCCACTTGGTGATCTGCAGAGAGGAGAGAAATGGGAGAGAGGGAGAAGAAAAGGTCTATGTCTGCACCTGCTAAAATCTTGGACCTGATGGTAACTGAGGCTGGGGTGGGTTCCAGGGTGAGGGCGTTCAGGTGCATGGGAAGGGCACGCTAGCATGCGGCCTCTTGAGAAAGCCGCAGACTCTAGTGGAGATTCCTGTGGGGCTGTGGCTTGTTTGCCGCCGGGTATGGTGGGAGAAATCTGATCTGACGACTTCTCAGAAAGGTTAGATGCAAAGAACGAGGTACCAGAGAAGGAGAGTTTGCTTCATTTAAAGGAAAATTTTTATTTCAAATTCTCTTTGATATGGTAATCAGATAATAGGCTGATTGGGGAACAAACCATCTGCCGTGATTAATCATTCGTAAGTGCTTCTCCTGAAACATTTACACCTAACTCTAACATTTACATTGACTGGCCAGGGAGACTAGAAATCACAGACATTGTGACAATTAAACTTAATGAGGGCAAAACTTAGGAAAGATGGAAAACACAAGAGGAAACTAATTAACTAATAATCATACAAACACAAGCGCAGGCTCTAGAGGGCACTCTTGCAGAGCAAACTCAGGGAGGCGCTCTTGCAACGCAAACTCAGGAAGTCGCTCTTACAGCGCAAACTCAAGGGGGCGCTCTTGCAGCACAGATGAAGGGAGGCGCTCTTGCAGCGCAGACCTAGAGGAGAATTGGGACAGTTTTCCTGGACAAACATCCACAGCAGGACCGGAAACCGCATGGCCCGTGATCAGCCAACCGGAATCCGCGGGGTCTTGGAGCTCCTTCAGGGCCGCACATTGTGATCCGTGTCAGGGGAAGGCACTCCTGGCTGCTTATAATTAGCAGAATCCGCAGGGAAAGGTTCAGATCACAGGGGCCCAGCTTCAGATGGCGCTCAGATGGCACGAGCCTCGGATGGCATTCTTATAGCGCAGAGATCCTCAGGCGGAAACGTGTACATCCTCTGGGTTCCGTTAAGGTCAGTCAATTACGTGCTAGTGCAGGTGAAGGGGATCCCTGGAGTCATGGAGCTTCCAAATAATAGCCTTTAATGAAATCACAATAAACACAAAACAACAAGGAGAGTACACTTTGCATAGAACATTTACACCTTACATCAGGGGTCATCAAGTTCGGTCATGGAGGGCTGGTGTCCTGCAGAGTTTAGCTCCAACCCTAATTAAACACACCTGAAGCAGCCAATCAAGCTCTTACTAGGTATATTTGAAGCTTCCAGGCAGCTGTGTAAGGCAGGTTGGAGCTAAACTCTGCAGGACACAGGCCCTCCAGGACAAGAACTTGGTGACCCCTGCCTTACATTAACATTTACATTGACTGACCAGGTAGACTAAAAAACACAGACATTAAGTACTAAGCATAATGAGGGGAAAACTCAGGACAGCTGGGAAACACAAGAGGAAACTAATTAACTATTAATCATGCAAACACAGGAACATCTAAACATGGGCATACATGTGGGAAGGAAACTAAATTTAAACAGGAAGACAATGCAACACAGAATCAAAACATAAATAACAACAATCTGAAATCCCCCAAAACAACAACAAAAACATGAACTTCTAATGCTACTAAAACTATTCACTATTTTTCACATTTCACATTAGGAAAATGTGTGTAAATATATGTTTTATATATAAACTTATTTCGGGGGGGAGCGCGTACGACTAATCAGACTCAGATGGCGCTGCATTTCCAATCATCTCTTAAGGCAATCTGATCCCAACCTTTTCACTATAAATAATCCAGTTTCCTTCCCTTCTGTATCTGGTTACAAGCATTTTTTGCTCTTTTAACAAGATGTCAAACTCTGATTCGTCAGACTACCTTTGAGAGGACCCGGTGCCTCTCTCTGCCAACGCGGCCCCCATTGCTTCACCTGCTAGACACCTCCGATCCCGCTCACCTCCACCAGCAAGAACACCTCAGCACTCTCCGGCATCATCGTACACTTCTGTCTGTTCTTCCACTGGGAAATGGACCACACCTGATCTTTGCCATACCCTCGCTGCAGCCGGAATCACTTTCTCAAGGAAAGCTACTGAACCCGATCTCATCTCCATCCTCAACCATCACCTGCCAAACGCGGTTCCACCTTCCGCCACCCCATCCAAAGCTAGGAAAACCAAAAAAAGGCCCAGGCTTTAAGCCCCGCTCCGCTGCCCAGCCAGGCTCGGCCATCCACTGGAACTTTGCCGCTCGTTCAGTACTCTAGCCAGAAACCTCAGCCATTCAAACCAAACTGCAACCTGCCATAACTCATCCTTCTTTCGACTGGCCAGCTGCTCCTATCAGAGCCCATCTGATTCCTAGCACCAGGCAACAGACTAACTTTTCCCTTTCTCTCCCTCCAGATCATTATGCACCCTGATTAGCTCACACAGACTTCACACCTAGCCCTCCTCATTTTCCCTCCTTCTTTCTTCCCCTCCCATCCACCCTCCATGCCAACCCCCAACCTATTGCTCCTATTGCTTCACCCCTTCCTCCTCCCACCCCACCTTCTCTCTCTCTCTCTCTCTGATTTATTTTCTCTCCTCTTCCCCTTATATCCTAGTCCGGCAGATCACCGAGTGGATTACTGCAAATTCACTCACTCTTAAACACTCCCACTCCAACCTGTCACGCGACCTCACATTTCCAGAATTCACCATTGCATTTTCCTGTTTTACCGACATCATCTGCTTTGTCTTTCCCCATAGGAGGTGAGAGTTAGGAAACTATCTGGCCATCATAGCAGAGCTCGCGTCCTCCTATGGCGGAACACATTTTTACCCATACCACAAAATGTGGTATTTATAACAACTATAACCCTCTCATCCACCCATCCATTTCTGACCTCTCCGTTCCTAACAACGAATCTGCTACATTCTCCATAAAACGCAGCAAAACTGATCAGCTAAAGCATGGTCACTTCATCCACTGTGCATCTTCAATTTCCAGTCCCCAATCCAGCCCTTTCAAACCATGCAAACCTTCTTGACATTCCTTTTGCTAGCTCCCCCTCAGATCCTTTATTTGTTAAACTCAATTGCCCAGCATCTAGGTTCTGGTTCCAAAAACACCTAAAGACCATCCTCCTCCATTCAGGCATCGCACAGAGATTCTCCTATCCACATCTGTTGGAGCTTTTCCTGCTCGCCCGCCTCCGCAGAAACTCCCCTCCACATATGGCTCCCATCCTCTACAAGCATATTTTGAGGGGTATGCGGGGTCTGAGCCGGACACCGAGCTCTACACTCGCAAGGGTTCATACTTCCAGGGCTCGGAGTCCAACGGCTCCCAGCTCGCCCCCAGGACAGCACACCAAACACACTATTATTATTACCATGATTATAAGGAAGTGCAGACTTAATGATATATATATATATATATATATATATATAGCTTTTTTCATGTTTATGAACATGTCTAACAATTTAAATGGTGACTAATGATTGCATCATTAAATTGAGCAGTTTGGATTTTCAATGGCTCTATGCAGACATTAATTAAGCACTAATAACTGATCTAAATGGTGAAATTATTGGCATATATTTTCTTTACAGTTTTGTTTTAATCAGTTTTGGAGTAGAACAGGCTAGAGCATAGTTGCTGTCTACTCTACTTGGATTCTGGCCAAAGAAAGGGGAGAGTTAGTAAACATGCATCTTAGCAGCTATTGGTGAAACAATCAATGACGCCATTGAGCTGGCGGATGCGGCCTATCCGATGCGGACGCTGGGGAGAGAGCACAGTCCTTTCCCCTGAGGGTGGTCCAGGTGCACACGAAAAAAGTGCCAGAAGTGTTTATTAAACAGTTTACATGAACACTGAACATATCTATGGCATACAAATTAGTAATACTTAAATTTTTCAATTTTAATAACAAAAAATTATTAAACCTTTCACACATCCGATTTAAAACCGCTTTAGGTTCGACCATTTCTTTTCCTTTGCTGCTACTAACAGCACACACCACTTCTACAATACTGGATCTGTAGCAGGGTTGCCAACGTTTTTCAATCCAAAGTAGCTAAATTCAGCTTGAAAGGTAGCTAGATGCCGTCATACGTCAATTTGCATAATCATTACATCAGTGCGTCATATTATCTTGCTTCTCTGTGGTCACATAAAAATATTCAATGCACCCTAATTCACAATATAACTGTTTTCACTGATATATTTAATGGTTTCTGTTGTCAGAAAAACGGAATGAATATGTAATAGTGACCAAAATGCACCCCATTGTAAGGCCTACTGAACTAGCTCTACTTTACCAGATGTTAATCTTGATTAAAATCCTTATTTATAATCGAGCCGTGTTTGATGAAACCAAGTACACATAAAATAATAGCTATGCTGTGATTTTGACTAGATTTGTTGCTAGTCGCTTTATCGGAAAAATGTCAGCAAGGGGGTCTGAAAAGTCACTAAATATAGCTACAAAGTCGCTAAGTTGGCAACACTGATCTGTATCAACAACAGACCGCAAAAAATGATGGCCACGTCTGGCTTGATGGGAATTGTTGTTCCCGCTACCTCCCATCATGCGACCACAGTAGTATTGGAAAAATTTGCTATTGTGGTACAACAGTATTTACGATATCGTTACATCCCTAGTTAATCCTAGTTAATCCGCGATCCTCTGTGTGAGCAAAATCAGAGTCAAAATCCAGGCAAGGGTCAGAGGCAGGCAGAGGGAATCGTAATAGAATAAAAAGTCCAAGATCAAGATAACAAGGCAAATCAGAATTAACAACGCTCAAAGATGATACCAGGGGCAATCAAAACTTTGTGATATGTCCAAGGGCGAAGGCTCCTTAAATACACTGAATAATACGCTACACTTGTAGTGGCAGATTAGTTCCAGTATGTGGGAAAATGAATCCGAGTAGGAACGTTAGAACTCGGGTGAAGGATCCCGCTGACGTTGGCTGGGGACAGCCACAGAGGTACGACTTGTGACACATTTATCATTAGGCTACTTGTTGCAATTTTGAGAGAAAATCTTTCAAATTTTTCAAACTTTTCTATTTAAATTTTAAATGGATATGGCACTCAAAAGTCAACAGATCATCACAGACTATCTGTTTAATATAGAATTTTGTTTTGGTAAATGTCTATTACTGAGATAAAATGTGCCCCCCTATGAAAACAAAATGCCCCCCTATTCAAGATTTTCTGGCGATAGCCCTGAGTCAGCTGAGCGGGCCGGGCCGGAAGACCACACCTCTAACCCTGGACAGTGGGAGTCCCCCTCTCGTGATACTAACCTCTTTCTTGTTATCTTCCAACAGGACATGGGAGCGGGATCGTTCGGAAAAGCTCAAAAGGAGGATGACCGGTTAAAAACAAACGAGGGCCAGGAAGTCCAGCCAGCCCTTCACATTTAAGCAAAACCTTTTGTTTTTATTGTGAGTGTAGGCCTAAATAAAAGTAAATCCACGTGCATCTCGTTTTCCCCTCATTATTTATTATTCATCCTGAACTTATGGTGTGTTTCAGTTTCTTTTTAAATACATTCGTTTTGGCAAGACTTTTATAATCTTTGAAATTAATGCCATTACTCTATAATTTGTGTTTTTTTTTAAGATTTTTAGTTTTATTTAGCCTAGTTGTTGGAATGTGAAATTATAAAGCTTTAATTGCGAGTCATATCCTTAATGCATAGATTATTTTTAACACATTTTTTTGTCCAATCCATTGATCATTAGGCTACTTGTTGCAATTTTGAGAAAAAATCTTTCAATTTAAATTTTTGAACACCCTCTCCCACATTTCATCGACCGAAACGGCCACGTGTACTGTTTCACCGAGCGGAGGGGGGAGATAAAACAGTTATTGATTGTCACGTGCAGCAAGAAAAACAATACACCGCCCAGAGGATCCATGACCAGTTTCACTGTCCCGGCCCAGAGGCCGAGGTGAAACAATTCTGCAAGGCCTGCCCGACCTGCCAGCGGACGACACCCAGAAAACCTCCCCCCAGCCCACTAATTTCACTGCCTATTATTAGGGTTCCCTTCGAGCGCATTTGGATGGACAACGTGGGGCCGCTGCCAAAATCTAGCTGGGGGTACAAGCACATCCTGGTTATCATCCTGGGGATACGTAATTTCTAGTGATTATCGTCGTCTTTACTACAGAGAGCGTCTCTGCATTTGATAAATTAATTGTTTAATTTTCGTCATTATACATTACCATCACTCTGTTCTTCTACTTGATAATGTTCAGTGCTTTGCTACAATCTGTATTGTTAAAAACACTATATAAATAAAAGTGACTTGACTCATCGTCGACTACACCACCCGGTATCCAGAGGCCGTCCCCCTGAGGAAAGCAACATCCAAGGCTATCGCCCAAGACCTCTCTGCTCTCCAGCTGGGTCGGCCTCCCATCAGAGATACTGACCAACCAAGGAATTTCCTTCATGTACCGGCTAATGACTGACCCCTGCTGGCTGCTGAAAGTCAAATCAAGACCTCCATTTACCATCTCCAGACCGACGGCCTTGTCAATAGGTTTAACCAGACCCTAAAACAAATGTTGCGGTATGTAGTGTGCAAAGACCGGAAGGATTGGGACCAACTCTTACCCTATGTGCTAGTTGTAGACATGATGCAAATCTGTCGGCTGCCCAGAAGATCTGGTCAGTTCCAGGATTTGTTTTCGGACACCCCCGCTAAAACCAGTGTGCTCCACCATGAGATCCACACTCCTCCATGAATCATCAACAGGGAGTGGCCCTACCGAGTCCCAGAAGCCCGTTGGCAGTCTATAGAAGAGGAAATCCACAAGATGCGTAAGCTGGGGATAATTGAACCCTCTCGGAGTCCCTGGTCCAGCCCGATTGTCCTGGTCCCAAAACCTGATGGCACCCTCTGCTTCTGCAAAGACTATGATGCAATGATAATGACATGTTGTGTATCACCGCAGTTAAATCAGTGTCTATCATGATAAAACCTTAATGTCTAACATAATGAGTTTAGAAATTTTAGAAAAATGTTTAAAAATGCATTACACATGTACTGTAAATTTAGTTGCTGAAAGTTAAGTTAACTGTAGATTTAGTCGACTAAAACTAAAAACAATTCAGATAACTAAAATATGACTACAACTAAATGGCATTTTAGTCAAAAGGCTAAAACTAAATCAAAATTTCCTGTCAAAATTTACACTGGAATTAAGACTAGTTCATTTTGATGAACTAGACTGAAGGAGAGAATCAGTAAAATGATCCGATCTTCCCAATACAGTAATCAGCACAGCTTATCTCAAAGCTACTTTGTATGGCTATGCGAGTGACGTGGCTCGGTAATAGAGAAAGATTTGAATTGCTGACGTGCAGGCGAATGTGAGTCGACTCTTGTTTTTGATAGACAACTTTATTTATCGTGCACTGTCAGCATCACAACTTTGCAGATAGTTTATGTTCACATTCAGCTACATGACAAAATTTTTTGAAAAAGCATAATAGGGGCACTTAAAAATGTTTTGAAATGTGCAGCAGAAAATATACAACACCAAATTAACTGATTCAGCTAAATTAATTGAGCAGTTCATTACCATTTTTTTTAATGTGACAAATATGTCACATCAAAATTTTGCCTACTGTTTTAAGGTTAACAGCCCAATGTGACATATATGTCACAACAATATCTTCGTAACTTCAATCAGTTTGTTCAAGAAATGTATTAAAATCATGGTAAGTGTAATCTAGGATGTGTTATTAAAACATTACAATAATTGAATGGGTTAAAACATACCTTTAGTAACAAAAGAAGCATCTTTCAAAATTGCATGACACTGCAATGTGCTCACCAGACAATCCACCATTTTGGAAATGTTGCCATGTCAACAAATAATTCACAAATTCTCACGTGACTGAACCTGGATGTTACTTACAGTATATGTCACTTTGGGAATTCCCAAATTAAAAATTAGGGATAATGCTTTAAAAAGACCTTTCCAGATAATCACAATTGTTTGACACCCGCGTCACAGTGGGTCCTTATATTAAATATATATATATTATTTTCAAAGGCTTTTTGTTATCAGAATATTCATAAGTACAAAGTGTAGCAAACACTGCAGAGCATCACTAAACACAGATTCTGTGTTTTATTAAAAATGCGTCAAGAGGTGGTGCTGTTGTCCAAGTGAAGACCAGCCAGTGTGAGAGAAACATCAGATGATGAACTGTGCAATAAACATTCATGTTCTCTGTCAGTCAGAGCAATATATAATAAAATAAATAAACATGACAACAAAATTGATGTCTCCTCAAATGAGTACACTATAAGGGAATAATGTGGCGATTTTGGACACAGCCATGGACCTACTGTAACAAGCCATAAAGATTGAATGTGTTGGAAATCAGCTGTGAAAACTGATCCTATAGCTCTAGACATGTCATATTTTGTTTAGGTTAAAATATATTATATATTAGCTTTGCTGACTAGTCTTGTTGGATGGTATTTCTGACCTTAGTCCCATTAAGAGAGTATGTGCCGTCTGATATTATTATTGTTTATTACCTTTGAATACCATCACATTTACAGATCAGTAAATTCTTTCAGATATAGTCTTCTATGGTATTCTCACCCATTCAGCCCATAAAAAAAGGTGGGCAGTCTTGTTTACAGTGGTGCGTGCAGGCTAATTTCAGTAATGTGGTTTTGTGCCCATTGCTTGGCATTTTAATGATGGTTATTTATGCCATTCTTCCACATAAGTGGCTAGAAGAAGTTGCAGCGCAAAGAGAAAGAGCTTTGTGAATGACACCACAATTTGCTGTGTGATATCTATTGTTTTAATTAGGTGAAAGCCAAAGTGACATTTATTGGTTTCAGAGTTACTTGCTAATGGATATTGGAAGTGCGGCGGAAGTACAAGTAAAATATTACAAGTAAAAACATTGCTGAAATTACATAAATAATTTGTAGATGCATTGTTAATGAGTATATATTATTTTACTGAGAGACTGTCCATTCCCATTTAGAATAACTAATTTAACTTTATGTATTAGGCTGCTTGGTGCCAAAATGGCACTCCCTTGAGTCAATGTATATATGTTAGTGTGAGATTCACAGCTGGTTTTGCTTCAGGACCTAGCTTTTATACTGAAGAAGATCAAGTAGCAATCCAAAACTCCACCATTTATGTGTGACAAAATAACAAATATGCATTACATTAATTTAATGCATTTGTGTGAGCTGAACTGTAATTCAAATACAAAATTAAATGATTAACAAATACATGCATCTTCAATTCAAGCATAAACTTTTTTTATTTTTATTTTTTGCATGCTGTTTATTAGCTTGGCTTAGTATTCTTTTTTGCCCTCCTGTATTGCCAACCTGATCTCACGGCAATTCGTACATATTTTACGAGGTGGCTAATTCGTACGAATTTGTACGACCTCACTCGTA
>JAUCNO010000152.1:11184659-11208403 GCA_032353835.1 Enteromius viviparus
TGAAGAATAAATGTTATTTGATTTCACTTTTGATTGTTAAGATCTTTTTACTTCGAGTAGGGATCTAAAGGAACCAAATCTTTAAATTAAAACAACTCAATTCAAACCCAGCAATCAAACCTAAGTTTAGTATTGCAAACTAAATGTAATAATTATTTAAAATTGGAGTCAGATTAAAACGAGTTACACCTCAAAGATAAAAGTAAAATTAAATGTAAAACTTAAGGATCAAAAATAGTAAGACTATAACTTAAACTTAAAACCAAAGGTTAGGAAATAGCCTAGGAACTTTCTCCCTTAGTTTCCGGAAGGCTGAAACACGTATCCGCCTAAAAGGCGGACCTTACACTTATATCCTGTTTAATCTCTGACTGTAGTTTTTCACTCATCATGTTTTTAATCATGTCATTACAACTTCTGTGATTTGCTCCTCCTTGACTGAAGAGTGAATCTGGGGATGTTCAAGAACAGCAGGAGTTATACTGATGTATTGAGGCATAGTGTTTTCTGACTGTTTTTCCACCAGCTTCTTTAAAGACAAATCAATAGATTTCAGGGTGTTGTTGATGGTATTAAACTGGTTTGCCAGAAATTCAAATAGCTGCATCTGGCCTGCCTTCTCAGTCTCTTCAGAAGCAACAGGCTTCTGCCATTCAGCAGGAGAATCACTGAAGTTCAGCTGAGCTGCTGCTGCTTCATCTGTGGTCTGACCAGGCTCCTCTGCGACAGGAGATACTGCAGGTTCTGTAGCATCAGCAGGAGGTGCAGGTGAATCTTAGTTTGGGGAAGGACAAAGAGATAAGAGATAACACAAATCTGAAGATTAAAAACCCAAAGGAAAAAATGAATTTCAGAACCACTCAGTAACAGACACTGGTGAGAGTCTATAAATAAAACTATAAATAATGTTATCATGACAAGAAGCTAAAACAAGACACATGAAAGTAACCAAAGACAATAATATAAAATGGTATGACAAACTCAAAGTTCAAAATAAGAGAAAATAAAAGAGCTCACTAACCTCTAGCGCTAGCAGTAGATTCTACCGGTTCTGTGATCTTTTTACTGACAGTTTGAGCTAAAATCACAGATTCTCTCCTGTTCTGTGCCAAAAAAAGAATAAGATTAAAATAATGCTTAATTAATGGAAGATATGTCGACACAGGAACTGGATACATGTCAGAAACTGATAGAGAACGTGAAAGATAAAGTTAGTTATTTGGATTAATTTGATATATTTTGTTATTTTTATATAATAAAAGTCCTCAGAATGTGAGCAGAGCTTGTTATAATATTATACTGTATATTTCCATTTATATCCATCAAATATACATTGTGATACATCATACACTAAACTCAAATCTCCACAACAGAATATATAACATGCTAAAACAAATAAAACAATAATTAACAAATGATCAATAAATACATGTCTCACCATTTTGACTCTCTCAGCAACAGATGCAGACTCATCTGAAGAACTGTCTGTATCTGGTAGAAAACAAACATGAACCATAAATATTTTTAGGGTCCGAGTAGATGACCACATAAAAAAAGGAACACTAACAATGAGAGATATAGCTCTCTGGTAATTTAGACTTGGCCAAACATGTGCAAAATGTCCTTACGCAAGTATATAGTTGGGATGAGAGAACAGAAAAACAGGTAATAAACAGTAGATGGTGTGATAGTGAGACAAAGTAAATGTCTAAAATTAAAAACTCACCCGGCTGGATTGTTTTCTTTTCAATTCCACACACAGGTATTTCCACAGTCTTGGAAAACAGCCTTTTCCAGGACTCTGGAAAACCTTTCAAGTTAATTAATTCACTCCTGGTTGTTACATTTTGCACTAAGCTTGCACCATCTTTTTCTGTCTGTGTTACCTACGGTAAAATACAGAGGTATTGATTTTAAAACATCTCAGCATGATATTAGTAACTTAATGGATCGTTTGCAATTCAAACGTAACACAAATGTAAGTTGATTCATAACCCACAGAATACAATCATTGTTGTGAGGCTCAACTAACAAATGAATATCATTGATGTTTTATGAATTATGGGCTTATAACTTGTTCACTGCTACTATATACAGTATATATGTTAAATACCTGTCTAATAGACTCCCTCAGTTGTCCAAACTCTGAAAGACACCCATTCTAGAAGAAAAAGGAAAGTTAATTCAAATAAGATAAAGCTCACACAAGCTCATAAAAATGTCAAATAAACTCAGACTTCACACTAGGTCAATGTTACTCAATGCTGGTCTTCTGTGCCCCCCCAACACCTCACATTTTTTATGCCTCCCCTCTCTAACAAACCCATTTGAGGTCCTGGAGTTTCTTTTAATGAGCTGTTGGGGGCGACAAGGACCAGGGTTGAGAAACACTGCATTAACTGAATACATACTTTTATGAGTTTCTGTAATCTAACTTGTTGAAGGCCATCTGATGACTTGTAATAGACGCTACTCTTCCACTTCTTGTGATGCCCTTTTCCTCCCAACTCCTCAAACTGTCCGAGACTAAACCATCTCCCTTTACATAAGATACACTTCTCTCCTGAAGACAGAGAAACATTATGCATAAACAGAGTGCACATATTTGAAACAATATATTCTGGTTTGTTAAAACAGGCAGCAGGAAAGAGATTTTTGGCACTTAGCCATGCAGTCTGCATTTACAAACATCTGTGAAAAAAACTGGGTGGTTCTTAAAAGCTCAGTGCATTAAAGTGTGGTACTGTGATGGGATGCCACCTTTGCAATAAGGCAGTTTGTGAAATTGCATCCCTGCAAGATATTTCACTGTCGGCTGTAAGTGAAGCGTTTAGGAGCAGCAACACAGAGCAAAGACCATGTAAAATCCGAGCAGGTTGTCAAGTGCTGAGGAACATGGGGGAATCCCAATTCTCTGTTTGGCAGTCTGATGACTGGAGTCTGGGTTAGTGGATACCAGGAGAACATTACTTGACCAACTGCAAGTTCAGTGGAGGAGGAATAATGTGTTGAGGAGCATTGCGCATAAACATGGGTCTGTTTTAGCCTAGGCCCTTTATTTCCAGTGAAGGGAAAACGTAATGTTTCAGTATAAGACTTTTTGTGAAATGCTATGCTTCCAACTAAGTGGGAATGGTTTGAGATAGGCTCTTTTCTGCTCCACTTTGTGTCTCTTCTGATTCATAAAGATGCCAGTGAAGACTTGCCGGTTAGAGCCCTGAAGGCATGGAACATACCATGCACACTGCCACACAATGTCTCTACTGGAAGAATGGCCAAACATTTCCACAGGAAAACTAATTATCAGTAAAGTTATTTTAATATAGCTGAAGCTGTTATAATTTCAAAAGGGGGAACCAACTTCCTGTTAATGTAATTAAAAGCCAATGTGTAATGAACCTCAAGTGTCTCAGTACTTTTGTGCAGTGTGTGTATTTTATATTAAGTGACAGACTCTCACATTAGTTAAATCTGATTTCAATCTGCATTTTCATTTCTCTCTCCACATGTAAAAAAAATTATTAGTTGCAAAACTTACCATTTTCATATTTTAATTTGTACAGACAACCTGTCATTTTTCCGCAACGAACAGCCAGCTGTTTCTTATTTCGGACTTCTTGAAAGACATCTTTAAGGTCTACCTCTAAAAAAAAAATAGAATAAGAATATTAATTTTCTCAAAATACAATAGTTCAAAATAACTCATTAGACCTAAACAAAAAATGTCTAGAATATGTTCAGCATTAATTAGGGGAAAAGTATTAAAGCATTAATTACCTGTGTCATTTTTAATCTTGTTCTGCCTATTTGAACTGGATATTTGGTGGGAAAATGGCCTCTTGTTGTTACTCTGCTTGAAGCTTCTTTGCCTTTTAATTTTTTTGTCTTTTATCTCCCTTCTGTCATCTTCATTAAAATCAGTTTCTGAGCAGTTGACCTTCAGTTCCCATTCTGGCTTAGTCTGCTTCACAACTGATTCAGCACTCATCTTCTTCAGGTCTGTGAGGGGCAAATGTTGTCATACAGGATTTTCTAATGAACCTCAGCTCTACTTCATAAATGGGGCCAATAGCCAAATTCTGTAAATAATTGGATGTCGCTTTCAAGAGCGCATCACAAGAATTAACAGAAATTCTGCATATAGGGTGCTTGTTAGCGTTTTTTTTCTCTTTCGTTTTGTTAATTTATTATTTATTTACAAAAAATATATATTTGGCATATGAGCCTTTTTTCTTTTATAGCTCATGTTTTTCTCTGTTCGCACAAGCTCTGCGTGTGATGTGATCCTCACGTTCTGTTTATGCTGCTTTTTCATGTAAAAAAATAATCCCTGGAAACAAATTAAGCTATTTTTAATAGGTCACAGCCACGTATCAATTCAAATTTAATTTACTTTTAATTTAGCATAATCTTGTCGGTTAATAACAAAATAAGCTAAATTAACATTCCTATTCCCAATACAGTATAATAAAACTAAATCAGGAAAACAACAATAACTGCACCTGCTAATAAATAGCCTTTGACCTGATGCTGGAGTATCTAAATAGTCTATAACAAAGTGTAAAAACATGGAAACTTGTTATTTTTATGTAGGCCTCCATAATTTAATAATGTCCTGGGTTTTTCTTTTATGAAATGGATTAAGAACAGACTATTTGCATATGATTTGGGCAATAGGTGAAATTATGTATGGGAATAGATTAAGGGCAGCGTTTTTTTTGTGATACACCAAAACAGTTTGTTTTTTTTAAGGATGACATCATCACGCACACTGTTTTCTCAGTAAAAGGCGAGTTGGATGGAACAGGCTGGAGACCACAAATTTCGCACATTTTTTCCCCTGCAAATTCTCTTTGTCGATAACAAAACAGCGTAAAAACTGGATGGAAACTTGGCTACTGCTGGCAATGGTCTTGCTTTTTAAAAAATGAACAATCTAAGGACCACAGATTATTTCAAGAATCAAAGTTAAAAATATATATATTCTAGGTAGCCTCTTTTTTATGCTTACCTGGAAGCCTAGAGTTTTTACTTCTGGCTTTTTTCTTTTTGCTGCTTTTTTGTTGATTCATCTTTCTTTTCCCCCCTTGTTTTCCTTTCTGTTTTCCCACCTTGTTCATCCAGTCAGATTTAAATGTGCTGGGCCAATCCTGCTCTGAATCAGTAAATAATTCTTCATTCATCTCCTGTAGAAGAACAAGCATTTATTAATGTTTTGTGCGCTTTGTATTGCTAAAAAATGATGCAGTTTTAGTGCCACAAAAAAAAATCGAAAAGTATTAAAGTCGTAATATTTTTAAATTAAAGTCGAAATATTCCGTGAATAAATTCAAAATACTTTGAGATTAAAGTCGAAATAATATGAGATTCAAAGTCGAAATACTACGAGATTCAAAGTCGAAATACTACGACAGTGGTTTTCAACCTGTGGGCCAGGGCCCCCCAGTGGGCCGCGACGGTATTGCAGGGGGGCCCGCAAATTATTATTAACATAAATTGTAATATTGTTAATATAATAAAAAATGTCTAGTTTGCAGATCTGTTATGCATATTTTCTGTTTATTCAATACATTACCCGTTTATTCAATAAAGACAATTAACAGCCTTGCTTCTGAGTACTTAGTTAACCCGACACAAAAAGCGGGATCGTTTAAATTCTTTTGCAGTGGGCTGCGGAAACATATGTGTTTGGCTGTGTGGACCGTGAGTTAAAAAAGGTTGGGAACCACTGCACTAGAAGAAGAAAAAAAGAACCACAAAAACACAGCAAACCTACTAAAACGGAAAATAAATAAAATATTATAATTAAGAAATTATAATAACCTCTACAAAATTACACTGACTACATATTTTGAAAACTTTGCATTATATATATTTATATATATGTATATATATATATATTTATTTTGCTTATTTCTTTATTTAAAATTTTTTGCTCATGTTCACAAAAGTTTCGACACAATTACTGACCCTTTTGCTAAAAGTTATTGTGACCAGCATAAATATTTTAAGTATATAATATTATTCTGTGGTGTCTATTTTAAAGATATTATTGTACATGTAAGTGTCCTTTCTTTTTTGAATATTTTATCCTACAATAACCTATTGTGATTTATTTTGTTTATTTATTTAAAAATATAAATTTGCTTAAGACTTTATTTTAAGGTGTCCTTGTTACACGTTACATGTATTTACTATTATAATAACAAAATATTATGCATAATTTCATTCAAGTGACCCTAGGCCAATTCCTAAGACTACCCTAATCCTATACATACAGTAAGTACATGTACGTCAATTAATATTACTTGTCACAAGAACACCATACTTAAACAAGGAAACATTAATATAAAATGCAACTGAAACTTGTATTTATTTACATGCTGTGTGATGCTGCTATGTAATCATGCAACTTTAAAACATTATCATTACAAACTAAAAAAGGCTTCAGGGGCTGTTAATTCGGCTTATTTAGTAAATTTAGTGATTCTAACACTGATAAAGTGAGAAAGAAGAATACCTGAGGCGGTTGTCATTGAAGGTGTCCAGGTAAGAGGGATACGCCCAGCCAATATTAGTCCCTTTGCATCTCAGTTCCATTGTTTTCCCAGGATTCAAGGAAAGACTCGCACCCAGTCGGAGAAAACGGCCTTTATCAAGGACCTGGGTGAGAATAGACTGGCCCTTGCTTCCTGCCTCTTTTTCTTTTACTTTAGGGTAGCGAACCTTCACCCTCTTTCTTCCTGGTCTGATGCGGTTCTCTCCAGCCTCTTTCTTACGCTTGACCTGCTGACACACACCTGGTACACCAAAACATAGTTTTATAGTCAACAGCGTATTGTTTTTTGGAGATCGCATTTGGATGTACATGGGGAAGTTCTAAAGAGCAATAACAACATCACTGCTAGTAGGCCATAAACATCATACGGCATATGTGTTTAATTTCTCTCTTTGTGACACTTGATAACTCCTAGAAGGAGAGAGAGAGCAAACGTAAGCGTAAAGTTTCTGCCATCTGGAAATCTGCTTTATATTCTTCAGCCAACAGCTGTACAAACAGCAATGCTGGAAGTACGCCTCTCTTGTTCTCTGAGCAGAAGCGTACAAAACTGAGCAATGCAGAGGTTTACTATATCATCAATTCCTCTTAAATTCATCCTTTTAATTCCTTTATGCTTTGTCTTCATTATTAAAATAATATAAAGAAAACAAAAACAAAACAATTGCCTTGTAAGCTTGCAAACAAATTAGATTTGAGCTGTAAAACATAATCATAAGTGTAAGTAAAACTCATCCCTGATCTCTCGTCCCGTTTCCCCTTCTCAATCTACTTGGTTTCCATTGGCACCACTGGCCATGTTTAATTTCATTCAATTTATTTCATTTTCAAGCAAGAGAAAGGCCATTTTTTACTTTGTTTGTGTTTTGAAGTAATATTAACAAGACAAAATTTTATATATATATATATATATGTATATATATCTGCTCACCATTTTGGACCTCCAGCCAGAGCAGTGCCAGTGTGAAGAAGAGCCAGAGCTTCATGATGGCTGAAGTGGAGAGTACCAGCAGGACACACGGGGCCTGAGAGCAGCTCGTGAGCTCTTAGTCCAGTCTCGGTCTCTTTAACACAGTCAGCTCCATCCTCTGTGGAAACAGGAATTTTCCAACCCCATTTGCACACTCCCCCTTTAGTGTCAGTCTGTGAGGCTCTACTGCCCACTGCTGGACACAATCCCTAAACAGATCATGTCATTTTAATCTTTTAATTTACCCAACATTAAAATTGCTGTACATTTTCTTACTCCCAGACCATTCAAGATAAATATGACATTCTTTAGAACAGTAAATAAAACTGAACACATGGTAATTCATAATTGAGTCAACAGGCACAGCCACAACAAAAACTTGAATGAATCCAATACTTGTATGAAGTAATTCTATTGTAATTGTTTATTATTCTTTGTATTACTAACTGAGCAGTGTTTTGTTTGCTGAAGCAGGGCGATGAAATGTTTCCAATTGGAAGTTGATTTATGCAATTTTGCTGCTTCTTTTTATTTAAATTCAACAGTACACAAACTTATGAAATAGTATGAGATGAATATCCCTAATCCTAATGAACAGCCTACCAACCAAGAAAAAATATCCATTATAAATAGGCATTAAATCATTGTATTTTAAATTAATGGATATTTATTTGAAATAATGTGGGAAACTTTGTTGAAAAGGGAGAAAAGTTTTATTGTTTTGTATGAAACCACTGTGCAATGTTTTGACAACGGCATAATCCACACATTACTTACATTATTAAAAAAAACGATTGGAATGATAAGCTATAATTATACAAGGCTTTTAATTTAAAGTTAAAAGTTGATTGCATTACTTAATAAAACACATTGTTAATAATAGTTGTTCCACAATCTTAGGCTTTCAGTGACTCGTTTAAACTAAAATCTATATCTTAAAATCAGTATTTAAGGCAGAGAAGGACTTAAGCACTGAATACCAAAAATAAAAACACTTTCAGGTGTTCCAATTGTTTTTTTTTTTAGACCGCTGATTGTATCACTTTGTTAGTTGGATTAAACATGTACTGATCGCAGTGAACTAGTGTAGATTGTTGATTATTCATCTTAACGTAAATACTGAGAATGCCAGATTAGTTAATAGTAGAGTCAAAACAAAAAGTAAATAAAGTGAAAAAAGTTCATTTTACAAGACAAAACATACATACGTACTTGCTTCAACATCATCAGACCTTCTAGTTATTAAACAATAGATGAAAACTGTGCATTGCAAGACATCCCTGTCAAACATTCAGTGGTAATAACACAACACATGTAACATAGATTAAGATAAAAAGTAGTGTTTATCAGAATACAAGAAAACATAGTGTTATCCAAACATCTTATGCACATACAGAAAGTTTCTTCTAAATCTTAGAATTAAACACTTTAATACAAGTCAAGCTTTTAGACATGCCGTGAAGCTGGACATTCACCATTATCATGGTTTTACCAATATTTTTTCATGCGTTCCACATTATTTAATAATGTGGCACTTTACGACATGTGTCCTATACCTTTAAAACCAAACATATATGCATAAAAGGGTTTGTTTACTGTATTTTTATATGTATTTTTTTATTAAACAAACTAAGAGTGGAAGTAATCTTAAGATACTGTCTGTGAAAATCTTAATACTTTCATGCAAAAAGAAAAAAAAATGAAAGATGCTTTCCCTTTCTCTTCAGAACATTTAAAAGCAAATTGCTTCTTCAAAGAGGTATGTCTTACAGGGGTGAAAATACTTGCTCTGACAACAGTTCAGTGCTATTCCAAATAATTTTCGGATTTGGCCAAATGTGGTAATTCAGTTATTTTGCCACTGTTCATAATTGGGTATGTTTTATATAAGTCAAACCTTATTTAATACATTGAATTTTCTTTGTCAGATCGCACACCCCTAGCGTCCTACTATCACGTCACAGATGAGCGCATCAGCACTGAGAGGTGTTACAGTGATTGTTCATGATGGCAGTGATTGTAAAGGCAGAGCTGAATACACAGGTCTATCAGCTGGTTGGTGAATGCCGTGGATAACCGCTAGTTACTATTATAGCTTATCTGCTGTTCTTTAACAAGGGCTAGTCTTCTCTATGTGCGTCATGTACTCCACAGTGCCTTCATTTCCTGTCAGCGTCTTTTTCTCCGTCGCAACACTATAGTTCTGTAGATGCCTCTTTCGTTCATCACTATGCCACATTCCATATCCAAAATAGATGAGGAAACCTGTGGATTGATATCAAAGTTAAGATTTCTCGTAAATATTCAAACTACATATGTTGCGTTTGGATCCATTTGGATGCTTAAAGGAATAGGAGGAATATTATTTCTGACTTCTAACACGTGTGTGAGTCACAAGTTCATTTGTTAAATAATTGAAGGAAAAAAAACAACAACAAGCTTTTGGATTTAGATCAAAACAAGGTTGAACAATCACTGCATAAACTATCCTTTCCAAATTTCCACCAGCACCATTTTAGTTCATGCTCGCAAGCTGATCTTTTCTGCAGGGTTTTCTTACGTTTATTTCCGATTATAGGTTTTTCAAGCAAACAGCCTTGAAACGGCAGTGAGACCTTTAGATTTGTTTGAACGGGGTTTAGGATTGCATCCTGTGTGTATTTACTCAAAGTTAGCACGTACCTATAGCCATCCAGATGGAGAAACGGATCCACGTATCTCCGCTAAGCTGAACCATGAGATACACATTGACAAATATACTCAAGATGGGTAGAAAGGGCAACAGAGGAACCTGAAGCAAAAAATACACACTGCTTCAAACATGTGCTTGACTGCACTCTGCTTAGCACTCGCTAATGAAATGACCCAGACTAAAACAGAAAAAACACCACGAATGGAGACACTCTCGGGTCAGATCACATTGTTTTTCATGTTAGATAGCACACAATACGGCCCTCCAGAGAACACTGAGTGCTTGGCAAACACAGATATTTTATACAGGCTATTACCCTAAAACCCAGTGCTCTTCTGGGCAGAATACACATCAAGATAAAAACAGCAGCAATGGTTCAATATGGTGCACGTTTATTAAAAGGAAAGTTCACCCAAGTATGGAAGTTTTGGCATTATTTACTCACCTTCACGTTTCATTTTAGAGTGTTGCTGCTCATTTAAATACAATAAAAGTGAAAGTATTAACCTGTTTAAAAAATGTTAAATAGTATACACTATTCACTTATTGTATGCAAAAAAGCTGTTTCTTTTTTTTGTTCCACAGAAGAAGAGAAAAACAGGTGTAATGATCCTTTTCGGGTGAACTGTCCCTTTAAGAGTGTGGCATGTATATTTAGACTAATAAAAAAACATTTTTGAATTTTTTTTTTTATTGTAATAAAGTTAAAGGATTTGGGCTTTTAATTTTTTTTTTTTTAAGAAAATAAGGTCCCACTTTATATTAGGTGGCCTACTAACACCAGAAAAATAATTACAATGTACTTATTGTGGTCATATTGTATTGCAAACCCTTTTTTTCGCTACTGAGGTGGGATATGGGTGATGCTAGGTGTTAGAAATTAATATTTCATTCAGTAGGATTAATTAAAAAAATTACAGTTTTGACATGTATAATGTTACAAAATATCTATTTCAAATAAATGCTGTTCTTTTGAACTTTCTATTCATTCAAAATGTATTGCAGTTTACAAAAAAAGAAATAAAACATGCAGCACAACTGTTTTCAAAATGTATAATAATACTGTTTCTTGAGCAGCAAATTAGCATATTAAAATGATTTCTAAAAGCTCTTCCGATGCTAAGAATTCAGCTTCTTTTCCCATTACAGAAATAAATGACATTTTTAAATCCAAATAGAAAACAGTGTAATAATATTTCACAATCTTACTGTATAAGAGACTGCTTGTGACCCTAAACTTTTATAGTGTATTAGATTTTAAACATACATACCATAAAGGAAACTTTCTTCCTCGTCTGAGGTTGTCTGTAAATCAGAATGATGCACATGATGAAGATGAGCAAAGATGCCCCTAAGACCCCCAGGGCCCAAGGCTCCATAGCAATTATGGCCTGTCCATAGTATGTGTTGAGTGAGCTAATAATACACACAACAAACACTGCAGGAAAAAAAACACAGATCAGAAATCTTACTAACTGTCATCAGCTAACCTAAAGTCAAATGAGTGTCTAACTGCTGCTATACTAACCCAAGATCACAACAGACACATTGACGGCAGTGGAGGTCTGTTCGGTGGGCAGCAGCGGAGGTTTGAGCAGAGAACGCAGGGTTAGGTTTCCATCCTTCAGCATGTTCAGATGAGACTCGGACTCAGTCAGTTCAGACTCACCAACCTCTTCCTTGCCTTCATTGATCCTAGACCTCTCAAATGAAGCATCCGGCTGATACCTGAAATGTGATTTATATATTTTAACAAATACATCAATAAATCTTTTTTGTTAAGTGCATCACAAAACGTGACAGTGTCAAGTTCTACAAAGACTATCACAAGAAAACTGTTCAACATAAAATCTGTTCAAAGTCATGTTGTTGTACATGTATATGAGTCAAATACAAAACAAATTTAACCAAAAAATAATAAGTGTAATACAGCTTTAAATCGTTGATTTTCTGTTCACATTAATTGCATTTTTTTTTTTTTTTTTATATACAGTATATGTATATAGCACACATTTGTCCCTGATTTACTAAATTTACCCTCTAAAATGTCATTCACTGTAACAATCTGATTTTCTACAAAAATTTATTTGACATTCATTTCAATTTTGACCACTAGATGGCAGTGAGTTGTACTAACAGGTCTTGCATCAAGAAGCAAAACCCGCTTTTATACAGCATTAACAGCTCTACTGCAGAGAAATGTATTCATTTGGAAGTTTGTTTTTTTACTAACCTGAGGATTAGAACACAAGCAGCCACTAAAGAGTATGCCAGCAAGGTTCCGATTGACATCATGTCCACCAGAGCTTTCAAGTCAAACAGGAAAGCCATGATAGCTGTTGGTAGTAAATAAAAGCTGATCAGACAAAGTTAAAAAATAATGCATTAAATGTTTAAACAAACACAAATTATTATATCACAAACAGAACCTCTATGAATTAATTGGTTTACAAACAGTGGCCCCAAATATTTAGACACTGAAGTCACATCTAAATGCATTCATTTAATGGCAAAAAATTGAAATACCTCTATATTCTCATAATTAATGTCAGTTTTCTTAGCAATTACTTGCTTGGTTGACAGCTAGAAAGTGAACAGCATGTGTTTGTGTGTGTTTGTGTTATATTCAAGCAAATTCTAGTCTGTTTGATATTATATTAAATACTTCACGTAATGCATTCATACATTTATAAGTGTGGCTTGGTTGTCAAAATATTTTTAGGCCATTATGCACCAACAGAGCATGCACAGTTAATAGTTTCATTTGTGTTGATTTTAATTAAGTAAATCTTACACATTTAAAGAGCGTAATTGATAAACTATGAAATTAACTAAATAATGTATTATTATAATGAACCACAGTATTATATACTTTGGGACTAATAAATAAATCACAGTCTTTGTCAATAACCAATACAGATGCTGGATGTCTGATTTTAAACTCCTTTCAAGTGCAATAGCACTGGTATCTTCTGATGAAATCCACACCAGATGTGCCCTATGACTTCATATACAGCTGTTTAGACTTCCCTCACAGTAAGAAGGCCTAAAAAACATATAGTGCTACAGAATAGACTTAACCTGTGCGATGTGCAGGGGGCTGCCCTACATCCTTATCCCTTCACTAAACTTCCCCTCTGCTTTCTCATTCTTTAGAAGTCAACAGAATCCTTAAGCGTCCACTGAGTGACCCCTGCTAGCATCAAAGTGCTGTATTACTACACTGTAGGGAAGTGCTGAGAATCTCTCCCTGCAGCTGGCAGCAGTATATTACACATCTGCACCTGACACATGACTTCAGATGTACACTACCACTCAAATCTTTGGAATAATTGTCTGAATAATAAAAAATTTTTCTTAATAACCAGGATTTTACATGCTCACCTTGCTTGCATTTATTTGATCACAAATTTTATCTATTTAATATATATTTTAAAATGTAATTCATGATGCAAAGCTGAATTTACAGCATCATTATTTCAGTCTTCAGAGTCCAATGATCCCTCAGAAATTGTTCTAATATTGTGAAGAAAGCTGAAGAAACTTCAGAAGCTTTATTATTATTATTATCAATTATTGATGCTCAGTTGTTAATAATGGTTATTATCAACGTTGAAAACGTTTTTTGCTGCTGAATATTTTAACATTTGTTTGAAACAGAAATGTTTTGCAACATGTCTTCATGTATGGAGGGCCAAATTACTCAAAACGTTGAATATGTTAAAATATATAAATAAATTATGAAATATAATGAAATAATTAAATATATAACATAAATTCAGAAATATGTACAGAAATATATATTTATTTAATATATATATTTAATATATAATATATTTAATAATATATATAAACATTTATTTAATTATTTTATATAAGTATTTATTTATTTAATAAATGATGTATTCATTATGTAATTTATAAATTTATAAGTAAATTAATTATTGATTGATTAATTGAATAAATACATTAATGAATAAATAATGTATTAAATACATAAATAAATTAATTTGCAGATATAAAAATTAATAAATAATTAAACAAATACATGAATTAATAAATCAATATTTATTTCTGCATTTATGTCATTATGCATTTAACAATTTATTTATATATTTCAACATTTTTTTCATTATTTAATTTTAAATAATTTGGCCCTTCATATTAATGGTCACTTCTGATCAATTTAATGAACGCTTGCTTAATAAAAGTTTTTTTTTTATTTTTGCTCCTAGCTTTTGAATAGTAGTCATTTTTTTTCATAATAAAAAAAGCTGCTGAAATTTCAGCTTTTCAGTCAAAAACATGAATTACTTTTTAAAATATTTTAAAGCAGAAGACTGTAATGAAAAATTTTAATACGATAGTTTTTCATCAAATAAATGCAGTCTGAAGCACAAGATATTTCTTGTAATAATATTATACTTTTAGTGGGTGGCTTTCGTCTTCCTTGCAACTTCACCACCAAGCCCTCTACATATCTTTTTTTGCATGAAATAAATGGCTTCCACAGAGGTTTTCATCACATCTTGTAAAATCCCAGCATTTTTAGCACCACCACCATCACCACCACCACCACCACAGTAACAGCATGCAACAAGGGTACTGTAATTAAGCAGGCACACTGCACCTCCACCAGGCTGACACAAACAGGACAGCAGGCCATGCAAGGCCTACCTCGGTCTTAGCTTACCCGCGGTAGTGCCTGCTGCCATAGTGGCAGCCACTGGCGACTGACGCTTACTCACTTTGGAAAGAAATCTGAATAGCACGCCATCTCGTGCCATGGCAAACAGAATGCGGGGAAGTGGGAACATAGAGCCCAACAGGCTAAAGACAAAAAAGGAGTCATGGTTCAGACACCTGCAACTCTGGAAGGAAAAGAACATATTAAGCAACACCAGCAAGTGTGAGCCAAGTGCAGCCAATTGTGTTGTTGTTTTTTTTAATACAATTTTATATACGCTAAACTGCCATGAACTGATGACTTTTTTTAGAATCGTATTAATTTCCTTGATTCATCCTGGTCTAGGAGTTATCGTCTAGGAATTAAAACATTAAATAAGTTTATTTAATGTATGTTTTCTTAGAATAGTTTACTATATTTTACATTTTTGCTCTTTTTCACACTTGCCTGGTGGATCACATACAGTAGGCGGTTTGCATAGCAATTGTGCCTCCAT
The DNA here is from genome assembly GCA_032353835.1 of Enteromius viviparus. NCBI lineage: Eukaryota > Metazoa > Chordata > Actinopteri > Cypriniformes > Cyprinidae > Enteromius > Enteromius viviparus. Next base: position 11,200,064 of record JAUCNO010000152.1, read on the forward strand.
CTCTCACCTGCAACTACACCTGAAGACATTGTAGCAATAAGAGGGGTCTTCGTCTTAGGATTGATTTGGGCTAACACTTTGAAAAGCACCCCATCCTGTGCCATAGCATAGATTACACGTGGCATTGGGAAAATGGAGCCCAGCAGACTGCATGTGAGGCAAAGACATCAGCAGAAGCAAAGGGGTCAATTAATTACATGCTGCAGACCTGATCCCAAACACTTCTGCTGCTGGGTACTGTTACAGGCCTCCACAAACAATGATTTGGGTTTTAAGTCAACATGAAATCAAAATGGGGAAACTTATGACTGACTTTTGACTTATTTTCAACATCACTCCAATCACAGGATACACAGAAAAAGCTACACGAAATAATTTCCCAATGGCCCGAATGGACGTTGTGTTTTACAGAAGCAATACAGGCTGCCAAAATGGCTGTTTCATGTTGACTTTAGGAAATATAAAATTTGACAGCACATTATACAGCACTTTGCAAATGAGGCAAATGGGACCAGACATACAGTTAAATCATCTTCATTTTTTCCTGGGAGTATTGCACAAGGGCCTAAGCTATAAAATGTTTTAGTAAAGTCATCAAATACAAGTGGCCACAATCAAAACTATTAGTCCTATGCATGAAACTTTTATAGCAACCGGAGAACAGCTTGTATACTTTACCAAGCACACACCTTGATGTTTTTGAACTGAATTAAGACTAATGTTCAAACAAATCCAATAAGCATACAGTAAACATACTGTTAAAACTAGTGGGTTGTAATTTGTGGCAGCTTTGGGAAGCCTTGCTGTTACCAGGAAAAAACAAAACCACATTCCACATGAACATTTGTTCTGAAAGGGAGCAAGTATAAATCACTTAATCATATTAGAGCTTTAATAATAATCTGATCAATTAAATGCAATGTGTAATTATTTACATGGCTCTCTTTCAAACAAATCATCATTAAAACGTCATTAGAGATGCAAAGCATAGGAATCAATCCAGACCCCCTTTGTACAAACTGATTAGGAACGAAATGTTTAACTGAATCCCAAACAAATGACAAAATGATTAAAAGCTTTTTTATGTAACTATTGCCAGTGTTTGATATCCACATGCTGCCTCCAAATACAATCTTGTAAGAAGCCTTGCAGAACGGTATTATGGGAGCAAGTAAAGATGTTTACCTGGTTGATAGAGCACAGAGTGATCCTGCCGCTACAACATATTTCGCAGGCCCCCAGCCCACATATTCAAAAGCCAAAGGCAGGGGACTCTTCTCGTCCAGCAGGTAGTAGGGCATCATGAGGGTGAGGGCCGCTGACACCCCAAAGTAGGCGAGAAAGCAGACCAGCAGGGAAACAACTATCCCAATGGGAATGGCCCTCTGGGGATTCTTCACCTCCTCACCTGGTCACAGCAACATACATAAGATGTCTTTAAGATTAAGAAGAACCAAAGCTATCTTGTATAAAACCAAAGTGATTGAATACCTGTGGTTGCAATGCAGTCAAACCCCACAAAGGCATAAAAGCAGGTGGCGGCACCAGCCAGTGTCCCGGCAAAGCCATAAGGCAAAAATCCCCCTGCCCCATAATCACTAGTGACATTAGCAATGTGTGAGAGATTCCTGTAAGCATATTTTAACATTTTAAAGATTATCATCAACTATTCACTTTTGGTTTAATTCGTGAAGATATAAAAGGAATGTTTCTGAAAAGACACTCTTCACCTTTTGACAATGGTAACGTTTACGAGAGATTCCTCTGATATATTCCAGTTCAGCGAGTCTCCTTTGACGAATCCAGAGATGATAACAAACATCAGCACAAGCACGTTTACAGCTGTGAAGATTTTGTTGACCCAAGCTGATTCTTTCACCCCAAAGGAGAGAAGGCCTGGGGGGAAATTAAAGCCACAGACATATCAGTTCAGTTTAGGAAATAACTCATACACTAATAAAGTTGCAAATGTGTTAATAAAATTACATATATTACATATAAATACTGAGAAAAAGTCTTAGGCCACTAGTATTTTCACCAACAAAAAAATGGGTTTAAGTGGACTTCCAAAGAATTACAAAAAATACATTATTTTTGTAATTAATTGTAATAATGCAGTGAGATTATTGTCTGCACAAGGAGTCTGCCAGCGCTATGATAAAACCTAAGACTTTTGCTCAGTACTGTATATTTACATATAAACAACAAGCAATTCATCTTAAAGTGGCAATAACAGAAGCCACACTTTTAGAAAAAAAAGGTACAAAAGCTTTCACCAGGGCAATACCCTTTCAAAAGCTACTCATATGTAATATAGAAGCACTAATATCTACACTTAAAATACAAATATGTACATTTAAGTTACTAAAATGCACCCTTTAAAGGTAAATAAGGTAAAAAGTGTGTATCTTTTGAAAGCTCACAGCTTTTGTACCTTTTGTACCTACTTTTGTGGCAATAAATAGTACAAGCCAGAACAAGGGGATCTTAAAGTCATATTTTAAAGAATGATTTGTTTTACCTGACAGTAGTAAGATCAGGCAGACAGCAAAGAAATCAGGGTACTCTGCCAGGCCAGGCAAACTCATTCTGAAGTACATTTTGCAGAATTTTTCAATGTGGCCCCCAATAAGCTCATCAAACGTCCCACTCCAGGCACGCGCCACACTAGACGTCCCTGTTCCAACAAAATATCAATTTAGGTTTATAAAATCATCCTTTTATTCTTTTATAACTTGAGTTATAACATAATTACCTATGACGTATGACAGAATGAGGTTCCATCCCGTGATGAAGGCCCAGAGCTCCCCCACGGTCACATAGCTGTAAAGATAGGCCGAGCCCGTCTTTGGTACCCTCGCACCAAACTCGGCATAACACAAGCCGGCCATCACAGATGCCAGAGCAGCGATGAGGAAGGACACCACAATGCTGGGGCCAGAACTGCCTTTGGCCACCTCCCCAGCGAGCACATAGACACCGGCCCCAAGTGTACTTCCCACCCCGAGGGCAATCAGATCAACAGTGGAGAGGCAGCGGCACAGCTTGGACTCTTCCAAACAGTCCTGGTCCACAATCTTCCTCCTCACAAGGGAGCGACCAAATGCAAGGCAATTTTCCAGCATTCTTCCTGTTAGCACAAACTTTCAAGATGGTTTTTCTTGTCAAATAAATAAATCAAAAATACAAACTTTTTTTCTTTCAAGTGAAAGAATACAATTTATTCTTCTTTTTATGTTTTACATACTCAGGTCTCAATCTGTGTGGTGAAGGTTTTTTGCCGTTTTTGGCTATAATTGCACACAATAAACGCACAATGCAATGATTGTATTTTCCAAGATCATTAGTATTGCGAACCAAAGTAGAGCCGAGGCATGTAAAAGAACACTGTATTTTTCGATAACACTTTTGGTCTTTGTTCTCACTTGCACATGTCTGCAGCTTAAGCAGGTTTTAGCATTGCCCAATGTACAATAATGCAAAAGCCTTAGGCATTATTGCATAATAGCGGGATAAAGTGCTTTCATTTTGACAGGCGTAGGTATTTGGCACATCGCTTATTGGCCAGTGCACTTTTAAAGAGTTAAGTCAGTTGTAAGCCATTGGCATCTTACAATTTAATTAAAGGTAAAAGGTAAAAGGTATAAATACATAAACTATTATAAGTTTATATAAAGTTTATGTAAGGTAATTTTTGGACTTGTAGAAACTGAGGAAACTCCTCATTCAGTGACAATTTGTTACAATACAGATCTGAATAAAACCCTTTTAGCTGTGCTGTCATTATTAAATATATCATATCTCTTTAAGTATATTTAAATAATGTAATCATATATTGTTATACACTACTATTCAAATGTTTGGGTTCAATTCGAGTTTTAACTTTTTTTCAACAAGGACATGAAGAGAATGAATAGCCACAGTAAGAATATTTAATATTACAAAATATTAATTTCAAATAAATGAGGAATGCTACTTATGAAGTAAAACATTAATATAAAAAACAATTGCATTACAAAATATTATTAGCTTAAAAATAAATATGAATTATCACACAAATATAAAGCAGCATACATTATTTTGAACATTTATAATTTTCATTAACCATTATTACTTATTAATAGATTATTTACAGGAAAGTTTAATATTTATTTATTTATATAATCACTTCATTTTTGATCAAAATGGAGCCTTGGTGTTTATAGAAAACCTCTTTCAAAAATACTGTAAAAATCTCAACCCCAAACATTTGAATAGTAGAATACATATTTTTATATAAACACTCACAAACAAATAGTAGGCTATACATGACAGTGTTCAGTCTCATTTTGTATGCAAATGAAGCTGCAGACCTAAGGTGTGGTTGACTTCTTTAAAACATGAATCCGACATGAATCCGACATTCATACAAATGATTTGGCCCATTTTGCTGCATGTGACCAAATTGCTGAGCATTAGCATTACAATGTGACTGTCTACAACCTGTGAAATCACACATGCAGAGCAGATTGACATGCATGAGGCTGTAGCCCTGAGGACTCATCATGCTTAACTTGACAAGCAACTCTGAAGCTCAGTTACAGCACAGCATATTTGCAATAGCTGGGTAAGATTATGCCTGTAATAAGTTAGTGGATATCATTTATCATTTCATTTCAATTCAATTGAAAATTGAATTGAATTTATACTACAATAAGGAGTACAGACAGAGTTTGCACATGCAATGATAAGCATTTATATATTAGTCTGCTCTAAAATTACATGTTTTCAACGGATCTGCTAAAAGCATTTAATTGTGTGGCAATGCATGTGATAAAACAGAAATGATTTATAATTATGTAGCTGCATAAACAAAGGAACTAAAACTTACCACCTGATGAGAGACTGGCAGCTGTAGAATCACCTTATGGAGGTAATGTCTTACGGTTTCATGCAGACACACACATACACGCCTCCACACACACACGCCTCTCAGGGATCTCCACTGATTTCTTTCAAAAGCTCACAGGCTCAGAGAGATCCAAGTCAGTCCTTCCCAAGTTTGCCCCTTCCTTTTTCAAGCTCAAATGACATGTCAGACCACAACCGCACTAGTTTTACTCCCTACTTTCCTCTGTTCTGGTTTGCCTTAACTTGCCCTGCCCCCCATAAAGAGGGCTGGTCTGGCCAAAGAGGAGGAGAGTCACAGAGGGAGGCAATGCTGATTTTCCTATTCAACCAGGTCCCTCTTATTCAGAAAAAAAAACTATTTTAATAATGCAGCCTGATTTATTCTGAACATGCTTTAAAAAAAAACAAAAAAAAAACCTCATGGCCGAGTAAGTCCCAGCTGCCATGTGCACTTATTGACCACTGATAAATGGTTAAGCAATTGACATTGACAAACATTGAGACAGACAGATCTGTTTGCCCAGTGCAGTGCGGAAGAGCTGCTAAAAGCATGGACATGATTGGACAAAAAGGTCTGTCAAAGGTAAAGAGCTTTAATGGACGATTGTTTCCCTTATTTATAAGCCCATGAGCGCAGGGATACTGGGTCAATTGGCCTCTCCAGAACTACAATATAGTGATAACAAATCTGAAAGACCGATGTGACGGTCACTCAGAGCTGAATTTTAATAATCCTGTTACACAAATGGTCAACACATATTCTTAAACTAGAAAATTTTTCTCAAATTTTGTGGTCCTAGTAATTAAATGTAAAGAGCAGAGCAGAACCAAAGATCAAGTCCTCATAGACAGTAATGAAGGAAAGGAAAACGAAAGCAGGGACATTAGTTCATCCAATCATTAAATTAGATGTAGATCTAATGTAGATATGAGTTTGTTTCTTATTCCAAAGAGATTTGCATTGCATCACTTGTCGACCAGTTTATACTCAGCAGTGAATGGGTGCCATCAGAACAAGTTATTAAAAACATCATGGTAATTGTAAATAAATGTAAGTAATCCACAAGCTGTGTGATGTTTTTAACCTCTAACCCTGCGTATTTGGTGACCCTTTTAGTTCCTTAGTGATGGATTCGTTTCCTACAATAACTTTTTATCTCACAAGGACTGTTGTGGATTATTGCAATGCTTTTATCAGTGATTTGAACTCTCTTTCTGACGGCACCCATTCACTGCAGATGATTCCTGAGAAATGGTGAAAGTTTCTAAAGCTGTGGTACAGTGAAACTCTTTCTTTTTTATTGCTCTGCTCTAGTATGCGCCGGGCTGTTTTGTTTTTCTTCATCAGTTTATCGTCACTTGTAGGGATGTCCATTCTGTGCCCTTTGTCTATCTGAACAATACAGTGAAAGCAAATGCCACCCTGAATGGATGGGTAAATAAGAGCCACCATTGCAAACATTCATACACTATCCAGGGAAACAGCAGAACAGACTGCTTTACAAATGCAGGGAATGTGGTATAACAAATTTGCCAGTGCTGGCACAGTCTTCAGGTAAAGACAGACATGACATGAATCAAAAGAAATTGCATTTTTTACTTGATGAAATTAATTGCATGGAGAACATATTGCAATTAATTAATCTTTAAAACATCTTAAGTACAGAACCTGTAGGTACAATTCACATAAAAAACTATTGAATGGGCACTGGTGATCTTCTCTCATTGTTGGTCTAAAACCCAGAGGACCTTTTTAGGCATAAAATCAAGTCCGAGGAGCAGCAGCATTCATCTACCAACCCTACACAGTAGAGAAAACAAAAGAAGACAAGATTCCTTGAGAAATTGGAAGAAACCGGTTGAACTGCAAATTTTTTTCCAACTGCACATTCATTTCAGTTCATACAACTATTTTTTTCTTAAAACGAGTGAGGGGTTTTCTAAAACGTCTCTCAGGCCCGGCCGATACCACTGATTGCCAATGTCATGCACAAGACCACAGTTAAAAAATTGGTTCTAATGTCAACAGTGTGATACAGCAGTGCTGAAACTGTTTGTCATAGAGACACTCCACACCACTTAACAGAGCTGTCACCAGGAAATGTTCACGTCAATTATTAGTGGGGAAGACACAAGAACAGTCCAAGCTAATGGCTGCAGAAAAGAATATAAGGATGCAAATGAGAAAACTGTTATGCAATCAACTTTAAATTCATGCAGTGTCATTGTTGCAAAACGCATGTAGATTAACTGCCCTCTCTCCCTCTTTATCTATGAGAACAAATAACTTTTTTGCAATGAGCGTCACTTTGTGCTTGCTTTTGTTTTAATGCCACGCCAGCGGAGAAGTCCTTAGAAGTTAGTTACCTGTTAACCATCCTCCATTAAAGGACAAAAAGAGCCATCTTTAAAATGTTCAGCCTGATTAAAGGAATGAGACCAATAATGATCCTGTGCTCCACTGCAGTTTCCAGAAGACTATAAAGCTAGACTTAAACTATAGTGTGCTGACTGCTTTAGTTGAATATCTAAACAAGTCTGATCTGTTAAACTAAGCATCTGTGTGGGAAAATGATCATCTGTGACATAACCACACTTCCTAAATAGAATCTGGTAAAGGTGAGATTACAAAACTTTATTATTTTAAGCTAAATAAGCTTTATCTGGTATCGTAATTTGCATTAGATGCAACGAGAGGGGATGTGGATGTTAAGTTACTGAATAGTGACATACTGACCCAGGAACTTTTTTAATGCCCTAATCTTATTTATATTGAATACCAATGTGAATGTTTAAATGATCACCTGTGATCTACTTAATGCTTGTTTTATTACAAAAGAACTCAATTTGCTTAATCCTCTTCAGCACAGTGGTCCTGTGGGAAACTGCCCCAAGGTTTCTGTAGCTTAGTCAATTTTCTGTGCCAACCTCACAGCAAGGAATTCATTTTTTTAGTTACTAGGCCAGAAGTCAGAATGCATTTCTTGATTTTTGCATGTAAACTAAGGATATGATGAAAAAAAGTGTTAAGAAGGCTGACGGACAAATCCTTAGTTACCCAAACTGGGCCATTCCTGCTTTATTAACCATTAAGGCCCTGAGTATTTAACCTCAGTTTGCTCCTGAGGGTCTTTCCTCCATATATAGCCTACAATATGATTAAGTATGATAAGTTAATATGGACAATAATTACTGAGTAAATTGTAAGTACTGCTAAAATCTGGGACATGGGTGGTTGTCAGTGGTATGTTTAGAGAATGGGGAATGAAGCGTATAGGTTAATGCATGTATGTTTTCAGGCAAAATACATTATAATACATAGTAGGCCTACTCTAATTTTTGCAAGCTTGAACAAGTTTTAAGAAAAGTGGTAGGCCATAAAATTAAATACTAACAATTTTTGTCTGAAATATCTGTAATAGTACAGTACATTGATATATTTATATATAT
>JAUCNO010000152.1:11209696-11221491 GCA_032353835.1 Enteromius viviparus
CGATGCGTTTCTTTGATTGCAATTTCAAATCAGCCCATTTTTTCTTCACCTCTGGCAGGGTCCTTTGTTTTCCCCCATTCTCATTTATAGCCTGGGTAACAGTCGCAGGAGCAGGGTTGGGCACCCCTGTATTATAGGTAACATGAGTATGTGTTTGTGAGAATTTTTTTAAGAGATCAATGTGAATTCCGCCTTTTGGTTTGTGTGTGTTTCGTCGCTCCCAACTCCCAGGCCTGCACTTCCCAGCAAAGGTCTGGGCTTCCCAGTGCTGGTCTGAAAGTGCAGGTCTGGGAGTGCAGCTCCGGGAGTGCAGATCTGGGAGTGCTGGTCTGAAAGTGCAGAAAATCTGCAAATGATCTGGAAATGCAGGTCTGAGAGTACAGGTCTGGGAGTTGGGCCTCCAGGCCTGCAGCTTCACGTTACACTTTTCATTTGTGTTTTTGTGAGAATTTTTTTCAGAGAACAGCATAAATCTTGGCTTTCAGTGAAAGTTTATCTGTGTTCCGTCACTAAAATCCTCTAAATCCAAATGAAAAGTGTAATTGGATTCAACAAAGTAAATATAAAAGAACATATTATAGCAGGAGTGCCCAACCTTGCTCCTGGCGATCGACTGTCTTGCAAATGGAGGATTTCGATTAAACATGTTCTTATAATTATATTATGTGAGTGTTTTTATTCATAAGGCTTAAATACGTGTATAAAACAGTTTAATGGAGGCTGAGTTCTGAGCACTGAGCTCACGCTGTCCGCACTCCTGAAACAAGACAAACTGAAAGGCTTTGAGTTTAACACAGTTTTGCTCACCTGGATTCAGCTCTTGTTCTAAGGGCTGGACTGCATGCAATAGCTGAGATATATAAATTAAAAAGTGTCTAAAACAAGTATGAGTGCTATTGTTTTTTTGACCTGCTTGCGATGATCGGTGTGGTCACAGATTCATGATCTTTTAAACTGTTCTCTGGCCTGAGAGTCATTTAATGAGCCCTGACTCTGCTAACAGATATGTTGGTTTAGCTTGTCAGTGTGAATAAAACATATTTTTATTTGCATTTTAAGCCTATTAAAAGCGAAGCGAGGTTAAATAAGTTCCTCCCGCTGGTGGTATTGCGCCTGTAGAGGCGCATTTTTTCTCATCCAATGTAAGTATATGGTACATTTTTCATTTTTAAAAATAAAAAATATATATAAATATATAGCAACAAACTAGAAATGTGGTCTCAGGACTCTGCCGAGTTTGGAGTTTGTGGCTGAACAGCCAACAAAATATACTTACTTACACCACCGAACCCATCGGCTTTAGGACCCAGCAGCTTTCAGTGAGGTACAGAGACCTTACGGTGAATCACTACAGACGACGGGAGGAGCCATATGTAACCGTATCAAGCAGGATTCAAAGCGGCGCAGCGTTTGTAACAATACCTCAGATATTATTGTGTTTGAACGAACACAATATGACTCGTTCAGCATGACACTAAGAAGTATTTCTGTACCCCGATAAACTGCACGCGCCAGGTGTGGTGGTCAGAGATGGAGCACATCAGAATGCCAAAGGTAAATGTCCAGCATCCATTCAATGAAACAATCTTTCCCCTTTTCATGACGTGTACCTCACATCTCCATGCATTCCTTCCACATGCGAAACATTAGAGGTTTTATTACTTGTAGATGGATTCATTGACTGGATTCAGCTCAGTGAGACCAATGTGCAAGGATATAAACACAAGGGCCTACGTGTGTTGTATAAATTAGTTTAATATAAAAAAATGATTGAAAAGTCATATGTACTTATGTGTAGTCATAGGTACTATATGTCTCTCTTTGATCGCGGATACTGTTAGTGCAGTATCATGAAGCCATAGATATATGTTTGTGAGATTGTAAATTAGTGCAGGACCAATCTAAATGTTGTCTTATTATTAGAGGAGTGCTTATTATTATTGTTGTCTTATTACAGGTTGAAAATGTCCGGATAGTGGACAGAAGTTCTTCTCGAAGGACTCAACTGGGCACACTCTACCTAACAGCCACACACACTATCTTTGTAGGTAAAGGATCTGAGGACAGAAATGAGCTGTGGGTAAGTGACATTTTTGGGAATATCAGTGTGGAGTTTTTGTGAGCTCAAAAATTATTTATTTTGTTGTTGTTTTACAGGTTTTGCATAGTTTAGTGTGCAATGTTGTGAAGCATAAAGCATCTCAGACCGGATACCCTTTATTAATCCACTGCAAGAACTTTCAGGTCATACAGTTTATCATTCCTCAAGAGAGCGACTGCCACAATGTTTACATTTCACTCTCACACCTCTCCAGGCCAGGTGGGTTAACTAACATGCATTTTGGCATTGTTTTTTTTCCACTAATACACTGTGATTACAATATCATTGCAGCATTTGTGCATTTCATACAATTTTCAAATTAATTAAGTAGAAATTATCTGTGTACCAGGACATTGGAGACATTGTTTTTGTTTTTTGTCTTGCAGAAAAATATGAGGAGTTGTATTGTTTTTCCTTCTATCCCAATGTTGACAAAGCTGAAAGGGAGCACTCATGGGACTTTTTAGATCTGAAGGCTGAGTACAGTCGAATGGGACTTCCAAATAAGCTATGGCATGTCACCCCAATCAACCGCGAGTACAGAGTCAGTATATCACCAACCATCACTATGTAAACACAATCAATATATTATGTAAGTGCTTGTTTTTTTTATGCACAATGTTTCTCCTTGAAACACAGGTGTGTGATACTTACCCAGCTGACTTGTTTGTGCCTAAATCCGTCACCCTCCCTGTCATCGTAGGAAGCTCGAAATTTCGTAGCAGAGGTCGATTTCCCATGTTGTCATACTACTGCAAGGAAAACCATGTGAGTTTGGCTGCACATCTGGGATATTTTCTCTTCAGCCTTAGTAATCATCTGCTTCTTTTAATGAGGCTGTGGAGAATTTTTTCCTGTCCTTCATATGTCCTTGCCTGCCAAATATTTTGTCATAAGACTTAAGAGTTCAAGGTTCAAGAACACAGTGTTCTTGAGGCTTGAGTGTTCTTTTTGTGTACCTTATTTTTAATTAACCATAAATGTGCTGCAGCTTGATTTTGAATTAAGCTCCAGCTATAGTAGAGTTTTACACAGCGGAAACTTAAAGTAAGTTTGCATTGAATTGTAGTCATTTTTTCATGACAAGATACTAAATGTGTCATGCAGCATATGCGTGCATTGTGATTTACAGCAATAATGGGTATTTTAAAAAAAAGGTCAAGCTCCTTCTGCACCCTCTTGGGTTCGGCACTCTGTTAAAAGACATTTTCATTTCATTGAGGTCAAATATTCCCCTTGGAGTCTCTGTGTTTTCTTTTGGACACATGAATTCAAACCACATGGAGAAACTTGTGTGTGACTCCCACATGAGGATCATGCTGTTGAGGCCCAAAGGGGTCAGTTATAGTTTAATATCTCCCCCATTCATGGTTCGTTAACCCCAAAATATGATTAGAATAGTGTCTAAAAAAGTAAGCTTTTTAGTATTGCAAGCTCGGTCTTTAGAGTTTCATGAGGCCAGAGCCAAATTCTCATGAAATGCCCATTCCACAGAGAGGACAGTGTGATCTTGTGTTTTCTAAGTTTAATTTATTAATGGAGTGTGACAGGATCAGTCTGGGAATTACTTTGAGACTGTTTGATTGTAATTGTAGTAGATTGAGCAGAATTAATTTTAATGGAAAGTATTAAAATATCATTTGGATTTTTTTTTTTTTTTTTTACATAAAAAAGTTTTTTTTTATTCTATTTTTACATTTTTGTTAATTGGGGTAAAAGGCTGAATTTATTTATTGAGCCAATTTGAGACTCTATGATGCAGAATTTTACTAGATAATTGGAAAAAAATTTTTTAACACATTTTGTTGACGATAGTTTTGTAAACACTGTACCGCTAAACTATTTTGTCCAGCACTTATTTGTCATACCTTGTCTTTATCTAGGTTAACTAGTAATGATGAACAAGGACCATTACTGGTGCCCATTTAAAAAAAAAACACAGGATATCAACATATGCTAGCACCTACTCATATGATGTCTTTTTTTAGGCCACAATATGTCGCAGCAGTCAGCCTCTTTCTGGCTTCAGTGCTCGCTGCCTGGAGGATGAACAAATGTTGCAGGCCATCATGAAGTCTAATCCTGGCAGCAGATTCATGTATGTTGTGGACACAAGACCCAAGGTCAGTCCACTTAATATCATTGGACCAGAATTACACATGAAGAACCCTTTATGTAACACTCTCATGTATTTCCAGCTAAATGCAATGGCGAACCGAGCTGCGGGCAAAGGCTATGAAAATGAGGACAACTACTGCAACATTAGGTTCCAGTTTATTGGCATTGAAAACATCCATGTGATGAGGAACAGTCAGCAGAAACTCATAGAGGGTATTGTCTCCATCTTATTAAGTGAGAAAAGGAATTTCACTGTATATTTTATAATATATACAGCTCGAAATTTCTATATCACTGTGTCAAGGTTTTAAAATGTTTCTGTGGTGACATGAAAAGAAACCTTTTCTTCCTTAATGTGAAGAGCATCGTAATATTGTGAAGTACCTTAAAAGAACCTCATGGAAAGGAGTGTTAAAGGATCTTCATGCAACCACCGATGCCAAAACTGTTTTTGAGAGTGTAGACCAGCTTGAACCATTAGCAGCTCCCTTTCAGTTTAGGAGATCTTCCCATGCTGCATTTAAAAAAACAACAACTTTACGACTCTAGACCGCTTAGCATTTTATCGTCTATTATAAAGATATTCTGCCGTGAACCATTGATTGTACCACAGGAGAGTTTCTTGGCAAAGTAGATTGTGTAGAAGGGGTGCTTTGAATCCATCTGGCTTTTATTCCTGCCTATTTTTGTTTTGTTGACTTAACAATTGGAGACCCTTTTGCCCTGATTGAGAAATGGAGGGCGTGAGAATAAAGTCTTCCAGTGTTTAAGAAATGATAGTAGTTCTGGGTGTGATAGCATTTTGACCCAAAAAACACTAGGGAGTCATCTGGTTGAATAATCCAGCAGAGACTCTGTGGCTATTTGAGATCTCATTACAAAAATGCTTGATTCCTCTGAGAATGGCAGTTTTCTTTGAAATACTGTAAAGTTAGTTAGGTCTCTGCCACCAAGAGCGACCGTGCTTGTCAGTATATTGGCTTAAGCCCTCATCTGGAGCGTTCTCATGGGACGTCACCAGCCCTTAAATACTCTTATCACATTTGAACGGAATATCAAAACTTCCAGTGCTCACAAAGAATGTTTATGTTAGTTTGAAGAAAAAGAATCAATGCCACTTTTAGAAATACAAATTCTTTTGGTTGTCATGATAACTAATGAGCCGTACGACAGAACTGTCATCATGCCGATTTATCAGTTATGCATATTTTAAGTAACATAAATAAAGAGGACACTCACAGAGGACGCTACAGATGAGTCACCAGCTTTCTTTGCAAAGCCAAAGTAAATATAGAGCACTTTATAGAAGAGGTCTCTAAACTACGGATATCCAAAAATATTTCTCACATCAGTTCCCTATTGTAAATTCTCAATAAAGCTCCTGGTTTTCATCATATTGTATATAAACTTAACTTTAGCATTGAATTTGTCTGGATCTTCTCAAAATGTCTGATGTGGGGTTTTTTTTAGTTTCGGCACTGCATTCTCCCTCCATGGGAGAATTTCTAACAGGCCTTGAAAATTCAGACTGGTTGAGACACATCAAATCGATCATGGAGGCGGGAATCTTCATATGTAAGGTAAAACATCTCTTTAAAGAGTTCTTCAGCCCATGCCATGGTCGCTCTGGTACTGATTTCATGTTCTCACATACACAGGCCGTGGCAGAGGAGGGGATCAGCGTCTTGGTTCATTGTTCTGATGGCTGGGATAGGACGGCTCAGGTGTGCTCTGTGGCCAGTGTGCTTCTGGATCCTTACTACAGGACTCTCAAGGGACTGATGGTAAATGAGAGCATGCTGCATTACCCCTTGTAAGCCTTACTCCAAAAGTCACAGAGTTCACAGTGTAAGAAGAGGCAGGCTACCAGTGTGGGTCTTGCTCATTTAATTGTATGGATCGTCTCTGGCTTTTTCTCTGCTGGAGGGAGGCTAGATCTGTGCTGGAGAGGTTTCATTCAATAGCCGGGCTCAGTTTGAAGAATCATCTCTTTCTTCTTTGAAACTTCCCCTCATATGGAGTCAACATAAAAGGAAAAACCTAACCCAGATTAGTTCTGTCTGGGAATACAGCCTCATTTCCTGATACACTGGTAGCAGAATGTAGCTACAATATTTGCAGAAGCATGGCATGATTTAGCCCGTTTACAAAGTTTGTAATTTAATGCACATGGATCACTGAATAGATCGGACAAAAAAATTACTTCAACCAGGTTTTATACAAACAGGTTTTACCAGCAGGTCCTGCCTTTTACTGACCAGCTAAACAAGGTGATGATGCCCAAACAAATACATCAGTGTTGTGATAGTGCCAGTGCTTGCACTTTTAGGGAAAATGAGCTTACAAATTACTTACTTATAGTTGTATCTGCTTATTAAACTGGGATATGAAGTATCTTAATATCGGAAAATGAGATTTTACCTTTAAACATACTGTTTGAGGTTGGTAGGATTTCTTAATGTTTTTTTTAAAAGTCTCAACTCTTACGCACTCCAGCATCATTACTCCAGTCTTCGGTGCCACATGATCATTCAGAAACCATTCTAAAATGTTGCTCTATAGACATTTATTTTTATTATAATTTCATTATGTTGATTTTTTTTCATCTTTGGTGAAAGTTCAATAGAACAGTATTTATGTGATTATGAATGCTTTTACTGACACTTTTTTATTGATCCTTGCTGAGTCAAAGTCAAAGTCTTAAATGTGAATGGTATTTGAAGTAAAATCATATTTTATTTGATGTGCAGGTGCTGATTGAAAAAGACTGGGTTTCTTTTGGACATAAGTTTTCACACAGGTTGGCCTCCATCCAAATTGGATAATTTACAGGTTTTCTGACTCAATATCATGCTCATACCTAATGTAATCTACTTTATGGCATTTCAGATGCGGTCATCTTGATGGAGAGGCAAAAGAAGTGTCTCCTGTCATTGACCAGTTCCTGGAATGTGTATGGCAGCTTATGGAACAGTTTCCCTGTGCTTTTGAGTACAATGAGAAGTTTCTGATCAGCATCCACAACCACGTCTACTCCTGTCATTATGGCAACTTCATTTGTAACAGCCAGAAGGAGAGGAAAGAGCTGCGGTAACTGTCCTGTGTATTTGATGGCATGAATGTCAAAACTTAATTAGTTGTTAAAATTTGCAGTACTGTGGATGTCAGTATTCTCTGCATGTATTGAACATATTTTATTAAATTTTTTTCTGCAGCATCAAAGAGAAAACTCATTCCATATGGCCTCATTTATGGGAGAACAAGCTGGATTTCATGAACCCTCTGTTCAAACCTGATCAGAGCCAAAATCAGGGACTTCTGAGGCCCAGTACTGCCCCCTACTGTTTTAAGTATGTCAGAGCATGTTAAATACTTTTTTTCTTCTATAAAAAATAATAGTTTGATTCTCTTTCACTTTAGTCCTAAGTATCTATCTATCTTTTAGTCAATACAGATATTGCAGAGTAACAGATATATAGTATTTATGTATGTTTAACTGCAAAAAAAAAACTTTTGTCTTTTCTGTGTTTAGATACTGGAGAAGGCTGTATAATCGTTTTGAACGTGAGTTGCACCCACGTCAGTCTGAGCTGGATTGTTTGATGACTGTAAAAGAGGAAACGCAGCAACTTGAGGAAGAACTGGCTCTCTGTGAGCAGGTAGAATGCTAGATATGTGCCTAAAATGTTCATATTTCATTAGTTTTTATCATTTGAATTAAACCGAATTACCATGTTTACTTAAAGTAGTAAACTCACCCAGGCCATCGAAGAAGTAAATCATTTTTTTGTTTTGTTTTTTCATTGAAACAGATTGAGAGAGAAATGTGCATTACTGGATCCTCTGCAGCGAATGGGTGCCGTCAGAATGAGAGGCCAAACAGCTAATTAAAACTTCACAATAATCCACAATCTCATTCTGATGCCACTTATTTGCTACAGAGGGGTAAAGTTGCATTTGTCAAAATCTGTTTTGATGAAGAAACCAACTCTTAAATTTGATTAATAAAATTTTTCCTTTAAATATGCACATTCTACAAATGCAGAATCTTAACCTATGCAAACTCTGCCTTTTTAATTTGAGCGATCAAGTTTTTTCCCTTTGCAGAAAATGGCTGTTCTGGATAAGGAGCGTGCAAAAGCCCTTTACATGCAAAAGGGTGTATTGGACAGCAAGCAAGCCCTTTGGTCGTTACCTTTAGACACAAACCTGGCCAATACTCCTCAGGATTACATCGGTGGCTTTATAGGAGGTCCTCCTAATGTTTTCACCTTACAACAAGGAGAGCGAGAAAGCACTGAGCTTTGCCTGTTTGGAGACAAACCAAAAAGCTCTGATGCTGACAATAGTGACCAGGAGTCAGGAGTGGCAGATTTCAGCTCCAATTCTTCTGGTGAAGAGTCTCTGCCAAGTGATGACAGCGTGAAGGATCCTGACTCAGATGAGACTGGGCCTAACAGAGCATGAACAAATGCAACCGTATGCAAGAAGAAAAAGCTATAGCATCTACTGTATGTGAGCAGGAGCATTTCAGATTATGCAAAGATATTGGACGTGTGGCGTTACAGAAGCATGTCTTTCTGTCTGAATGTGTAATACAGGTGTACTATATAAAGACGTATGTTTTATTCTAGTATATATTTATAATTTCTTATTAGCATGAATTCTTTCACGCATTAAATACTTGTGTGCAATAAATGATCTGATCTTAATTTTTGTCACTTTATGCACTTAAAATTCAGTTTGTTGTGAAATCAATATGATACTTACATTCCTTCAGGTGTGCATTACAAGTAACATTTACTTAAGCTATTTATTACTTAGCAGATTCGGTCAGTCCTTGGATAGTTTGGATAGCGTAAAACATATAAAACTATTGCATATTGTATAAGTTGAACACTTTAAATTGAGCCTGGCACATGCACGTAACCAAAAGAAACCAGACCAAATATGGAAATAATGTAATACTAATAAAGTATTTATGTATACATTGGAATAATGAAGACAAGTTTGCTCACCTTTTACCATCTTACTGTCTTAACCTCTCTTTTTGTCACAAGGTCTGTGATGTTGATATACTTTAAAATAAAGGCAGCATTACAAGAAACAAACATTTCTTGAATTTGAATGATTTTCATTTTAAGAGTTCACCGAATGGTTGTGATTTATGAATTTTTTTTAATTATTACTATTATTTATTTATTTGTTATTTAATTGTTTCACCGATTTAACAGCTATTTGAATATTACATTATAGTTTACTACATTATAATGAGACATGAATATAAAATAACACTACAGAAGGGTCTTACAAGCAAGGAAATGTCTTATAATGTTCTTATAAATATAAACATTCCCTTTAAAAGTAAAACGGGTATTCCTTGAACGTGAGTTCAAAGGTCACGCGTCGTTGTGTCATGACGTCACGCTGAAGCGCTGTGATGTAGTTCAGAGGTGGCAGCTGGTTGTTGATATCGGTGTTAGCCCAATAAAACTATATAAAAGTAAAGAGCAAGGTCCCAGTCCTTTCTAAACAAGGCGATTTTGTATTACAGAAGCAGTATACGCTTTAAGTGTAACTGCCTTGTTTGAGGAAAGGTAAGTCCTGACAGAAAAAGTGAACTTTGATCATAATAACAGGACAAACTTTTGTGGCTAGGCTAGTAGCTAACACTCTAGCCACATACACAAAATAAACACTCACGTCGACACTAAACAGCCTCATCCACATCTTACAATAGGGATTGTTTACAGAAACCTCCAAAGGCTGACTGCAGGCATGATTTTAGGACGTTTGCGAGGTTTGAAGTTGTCTAGCAGATGTGCTAGCTAGTGCTGCTAATAGGTCAACTTACAATAACTTAAATTATTTGGACGTTTAATAGCTTAAAGACTTAAAATAATGTAGAATAGGCACTGTAATGGGCATACATGTTTGCAAGCATTTTTTGGCACACGACCAATCTTCCCACTTATTTTGTTTGACACATTGATCTGAATGCTGCTTCTGTTAGCCTGTGACCATTTTGTCTCATTTGGCACTTGTTGTATGTTTAGTCATAGCACAACAGGTTTTTTTGTGCGTGATAGGAGTCATTGTCCTTTTAATGCTGTCATGAAGCTTGATGAGTGGTCTTGTTTACTAGGACTAAAGCGATGAAGTATTGCCATCTCTCTCCTCTGTTTACAGTCCTCATGATGCTGTCTGGAGTGATAAGGATGTACTAATCTAATATCTAGTTTGAAGTCAGTAAACAAACGACTAATGATTGACCAAAGTCAAGGCCATGACAGAAGAGATGCACCACAAACCATAAAAGCATATTTGAAAAATATATGCAGACCTGTTATTGACCATTGCAGCGAAAACAAATTGGTGCAAAAATAAACAATTTGGTCATGCTTTAACAGGAGAGCTTTGTATGGTGCTGTTAAACGTATAGGCGTTCGATATATTTTCTTCCGTTTACTATGCAGTTAGAAGTGCTTTTTGCACTAGTTTTCCAAGTCTATTTTCTAATTGGTTACCTTTTTAGTTAAATTATGGTTTAGTGACAATAAAGGGGTTTGATTTAAATCTGCAACTTTCTGATTGTAATGTTTTTTTCCAGGTAAAAGGAGGGAACAGGCAATTATTATTTTCATGAGAATATCCCCTGGGGAGTGTTTTTTGGTTTTGATGCCGTGAATCTGGAGCTATGCCCGCAGCCACTGTGGATCATAGTCAAAGAATATGTGAGGTTTGGGCCAGCAACCTGGATGAAGAGATGAAGAGGATCCGACAGGTGACCCGAAAATTCAACTACGTTGCAATGGTGAGTTTTAAACTCCGAATGCATTATTCAAATCAATTTTATGTCTCAAATTTGATCTAGAACTGGCTGTCATTTTCTAAGCTATGAAATCAGATCCATACGTTCATACAGTGCAGTGTTAATATCCGGTAGCTCTATGTCAGTTGCCATAGTAATGACTTATGTGTCAGCCTGATTGCAAGAGATATTGTGGAAAGAGAGGACAGGAAAAATGGAAGAATTTCACTCAAAAGGCGCATCAGACAAACAAAAGAAGCAAATTATACATTTCAAATACATTTGTTGTGCATATTTAATACACAATGAATAATCTGAACAAAATGAGTGAATTTTGAAATCTGTAGACACTGCTACTCTTCTTAAATGACATTAGTCACATGAACAATAAAAAAAAAAGTGAAACGCAGTCTGACTGTTCCAGTGCTGTTACTGTTAATTAAAATTAAAGAGCTATTGAGAATAATTATGTATATATATATATATATATAAATTCAAGTAACTAAAAAGGAAATTGATAGCTGGAGTATACTATATGTGTGTGTGTGTGTGTGTGTGTGTGTGTAGTATATATATAATCTATATGTAAAATGTGAACTTAAAAAGCTAAACAAATATGTTAAAATGCAGAAATGAAACAAAACGAAATTGGAGGGGGAAAAAATATATATATTAGGGCTGTCAAATTATTAAAATTTTTAATCAAATTAATCAGGATTTTCAGTGGATTAATCATGATTAATCACTATTTGCAACGACACCTGA